>VWZL01004133.1:0-51510 GCA_013396915.1 Stercorarius parasiticus
ATGATTCTATGATTCAATGACTGGATGGACAGGGACATGTAAGTGCAGTCCAGTCCAGCCAGCAGTTTAAGTGCTCATGTATGTAGAAGCTTTTACCATGTTTGAGTAAAACCAGCATCATTACAGTTTGTCTATAATGTTTGTGACAACCAGTTTTGAAGAGTCAGGTATTTCTGAGAAAATCAAATACAACTGTTATTTGAGAAGAGCACCCTGATGCCTGGCGCAGAATTTAGGATAAGACTGTATCTGTAAATTTAACAGTTCCATAGGGTGTTTTCTGGCACTGTTGTGTAGAAATAGCCTTAATATGTTGATTGTCTAGGCCTGTACTTTCCAAATTATTTTCCTCTGGCGTAACTGTATACACTTGACATACGACTGTACCTAGGCTTAGTGAATATCCATTTTAGGTAGAGTGCTCATGAGGTAAAGTAAGATACGGAAGGTGAAAATACTCTGTCATTAAACAGACTGCAGGAGAAAGTGCCTATCAGGTTGGACATCAGATGCACAAAAATTAAAAGCACAGACGCATCTATTTGGATGTGAAACTCAGAATCTCTGATTTCATGTCGCTTGAAGGGTAAAATGAGACATTTTAAAAAATAGTGTGAGTTTCTTACGAGATAAAGCCAACTTTCTTCTTCTTGTATTTAGTTTTTGTGTACCCTGATTGCTTAAGTTCAGCTTTTCTGTCTTCAAGCATCTCACTATTATCTCTTCAAAGGGCTTTTTTAATATTTTTTTTTTTTTATGGATAGAGTGTCCTAGAGAACAATTATGTGAATTAAGCACAATTTCTGAAGCTAGTTAATGCTTTCCACTGAACTGCCAAAGCTTTGGAAATACATCTTTAAAATGCCAATTTTCTAAAAAGATAATTATGCTGATATGAATTACTAAATTATGACACAATTCTATGAAAAAAACCCAACAGGATAACAAGAGAAGTCATGAGGGTGTACTTGTTTCTATCTATGAGAATCATATAGAAATGAAATAATATGATGTCCTACACTTACTAAGCTATGTATTATCTACCTCTAGGCAAAAGAAAATAGTAAAATATGTAATAATCTTTTAAATAGATCATATCAGAGAATTGTGTTCCTATTAGCTCCATGGTCTGATTTAATTTGCCCAGAGTATTTGACATACTGTGTTATGGAATTTTGTACTTTATTGTTGGACACTGTTTATGTTAACTACTTCACAAAACTTTTCCAACAATATTATTGTTTCCATCTATTTTAATGCTTTTGAATTTAATTTCTAGTTTTGTGTATATGTAAAATACGAATGACTTCAGTTTTTAAGTATCAAAAAAAGTTTCAAAAGTATTATATTTGTTAGTAATCAGATACATCCTCAAGGGTTTGTCATCTTCAGTGTCAACCTTATGAAAGAGTTTAATGTGTAAGTGAAGTATTTGGAAGAGAAGGTCATAGCAGTGCATGAGTGAAACTGAAGCACATTTCCTCTGATTATCCAAAGGTTTTTGGTGTCTCTTACAATCTTCAGATATTCATAGCTCTACAGTTACATCACTGTCGTATAATGTCAGCATCATCGTCTGCTTCTCTGCCTTTCAAAAAGGAAAGCACTCATATATTCGCAACCACCCACAAAATAGACTGTGGCTTTAGGGTGTTTTTTTGTTTTGTTTTTTCTTCTTTTTCTTTTTTCCCCAGCTTGATAGGAGTAGCAAAACACCATCTGGCACTAATCTCCACTCCGACTACTAAAATAATGCAGCACAAAGACAGACCTTCTATTAAAATGAATACTTCGGCAGTACAAACAGACCAACACAGATTACCCTGACATGACATAATGTGCATACCAGTACTCCAAAAGTGGGTGTTTGTTGTTTTTTTATAAAATGAATGGAAGGTGTATGTTCTTTGACCTAAAGTGAATTAGAATTGTATTAAAACCTTAGAGCCAAAATCTCCTTCTAGTGCCACCAGAATCACTCAAGAGTGACTGAACAGATTACAACAGAAACGGTATCACTATATGGCCTTAAGGAAAGCCTTATGGTCCTATGGTTCAGCAAGATGCTGAACTGAGAAACTAGAATGTTAATTTCTAATCCTGCTTCTGCAGCTGATCTCTTATACAGTGTCAATTCTTTAGTAGTATCATCTGAAGGGTGGATTCATGTTAGATTATGCAATTTTACAGTTAAAATACAGAACTCATGCTTTATAAATGTGCAATTTCCATCTGTATTTAATGTTAATTTTTCTCTCAGTCATAGCAAAAACTTTTCTCTAAATCCTCTGTATTAATGTATTAAACAGTAATTTTACAGTAAGAACAGTAATTTTAAGAACAAGATTGCTATTCTCATTCTGAAGAGCTAAAAATGATGAATTAATCAACTGTCCATCAAAATCTTGAGATTTGTAGGTAACTGAACATAAGACCACTTTTCATAATTTTTAAAGCATGGGGTTTTTGATTATTTACTTGTTTGTTTGTTTGTCTTTTATCTCTTGGTTTCTAAGCTGTCAGGGTAAAATCAGGTTATATCTTAAAAACTAAAAAAAATGTACAACTAAAGTATTTATCAAATATTTTTAAAATATTTATAATGCATGTTGAAAGTGAAAAAATGTAAACAGGTTATTTATGGAAAAGAGAGCATACTCAAGAAATACAGAGAAGAAAAAACGGTGACATTGTACTTCAAAAAAATACATTAATATATTGAAAGATTAGATGGTGAGTTCACTTTAGAACTACTCATCTATGAAAAAACAGTTTAGATACCTGCTACATTAACTAGCTAGGTTACTCATTTTTCTTTATTTTACTTCCCAAGGAAATAACTTACTGTTTTATTGTTCTGGAACAAAATATGTAACACTTTTACTAAGTAGACAAAAGCTTTTTCTTCAGGATGTTATTAATATGATGCATCTGGTGTCACCTGGAATGATAATCATTGAACTCACACAGTCAGAATCAGTCTATAGACCCATCTTTATTCACCTAATTTTAACATATGCATAAGTCCAATTCACTCTGATGAAACTGAAATACATGCTTAATGTTAAGCATATTGTCTTTCTGAATTGTGCCACAAAGAGGAATATCTTTTTTTTTGCTCTAACTCTTAAGTGTTGAATCACTCACCTCTTTACTTCATTTTTATCTATTTGGGCAGGAGGAAATCATTTATTATCCATTGTTGATTATGGATGTGTCTTAGAAGGCTATGTAATCATGTGAATTAGAGGACTGTAAAATTTCAAGCGTTGATATGAAGTCTGAGGATATGAGAGTAAGTCTAACTCTCTCTTCTGTACTGTTCCTGGAGTCTATCCCAGAATTCTTCAAAGGGTATGTATTTAGCCTGGAAGATTTTCACAACGTCTTGAAAATCACTAAGGAATAGCTCTGGAAAAAGGCAAAGTGCATGGTGCTCAGGCATATAACACACTGGAATCCAGAATCTTTAGACAGAGACTATGGTTTCTGCAAGAAAATAAAATGGGCTTTGCATCATTCCCTGAACGTGAAGGCAGGAGCTGCAGCATGGATTGCAGTCATTAAGCTAAACTCTCACCCTGCTACAATCCGGGGTCTGTCACCTATACCGCCTGGGAGGAACAAGCCCTGGAATACAAAGTCCCCCAAACTTTTGAACATAGTCTGGTAGAGCACTAGTTGATAAAGGCCAAAACTGTTTCTGGAGGCATGCTACCAGTTAAATAACATGAACTATTTTGAAATGATGCTTAAAACATGCATCCTTGACTACTTTGTCTACTACAGTCACTATACTGTCTACTTGTATAGCAACAGCCATTTATAGGATATGCTGAGAACGGATCCATAAAAGCCAGTCAGTAAATAAGTGTTGCTTAAACTGCTCAAGAGGAAACACCAAGGAAAAGGGTACTATAGCTAATCAGTCTCTGTTATCACAGTACCTGCCTCACTCTGAACTTCAGAGAAGCGTCTTCCTGGAATGAGGAGCAAGAGCTCCACGCTCCTACAAGGCCATGGACCTTGTTGCTCCAAAGAAAAAGTATCATAGCACTTATTCAAGAGGTCAAAAATCTACTGCCAATTTTCTTCTTGTGTAAAAGAAATTAACCCATATTCAGGTACCAGAAGGTATAAAATATACACCAGTGTGTGTTTTTTTATTTTTGTCTGTCTTAAATTACACTAATTTGGATAAATAGGCAGTTAAATAAAAGTTAATTTGGAGAAGAGGGAAAAAAAAAAAGAAGAAAAATGCTTAATATAACTTACTATGCAGTGTTTAGGGTAATCACTAGAGAAATAGCAAATGAAAGTTCAAGTTCACCTTATAAATCAGGAGATTTGATATTATATCTCCTATTCTATGCTAGTGTCCTAAGCACCAACATAGTGTGATGAAGACTGAGAGTCTATTACTTTCTGTATTTTGTGAGTAATGATTAAATTACTGTTGTGAATTCATCTTGAAAACCTGTGAATTTTTAAAAGGATGGAGAAAAAAACATTTTACCATTTTAATTTCTTCTTTTTTGGGGGGAGGGCAAAAATTCATGACATCTGTTCCTTAATTTGTTAATAGTAACACATTACATAAAACTGCATTTTTGGTGAATACATATTCTACAAAAAAAAATTAGTCCAATCTGTAATAATAATACTTCAGTAACATAGAGTAAATAAACAGATGTAATCTGTTTCAAGCCAGACTTTACAGAACAAAGTGATGGAATCAAACTATGAATTAGCATTTTTTGCTAGTTACAGTGCAAGGCTATTGGTTCATAGGTTCACAGTTCTGAGTATTTTCCTCATTTTTCTGTACTGTTATTCATTTATTCCTGCAGAAAAAACATCATATTATGGAAGAACAGAGATCTTGTAAATAGTAGAATAAAATCATGATATGCCTTCCATAGCCCTTCCAGTGCTTTTGTTTCATGGTGGTTCAAAACAATTTCATTTTTCTTTTTTGTATCAATGAATATGTTTCTTACTTTAAAAAAATATAATAGTACTAAATAAAGTATTTAACTAGTTGTACTTAAGTCTAAATATTTTGACATTTAATATAAGTGTCTAGATTTCTAAGTGTTGAGCTAAATATTAATTGGTAAAACTGTATCTGTTAGTTTTTCAAGAACTCCAACAATAGAGAATTATTGTTCAGAAACAGCGGAAAAAAATACCCTAGTCTCTCAATTGAATTTGATGTAGTCCTTAATGGAAAGTTATAGACATATTCTGGTGGACAGGAAAAGAAGTACCTGTGAATATTTAAATAGTAGCAAATTCGCTATTTCTATAAGGGCAATTTATAAACACTTGTAGGGTGACTGCAGTGGCCAGGAAATGCTGTCTAATTAATTCTTTTTTAGCTACAGAAATATATGTCTAAAGTTAGCTTTTTTCTTAGCATTTAGAAGCCACGTAAAAGGGACAATGAAAAGGGAGATGAGCAGTGCACATCAATAACCTGATGTAAAATCACTTCAGAACTCATTTAATATAATTTTCCTCACTAAGAGTTTCCCAACTAGAGTAGCAAAATTCAGCTTTTGTGAGTTAAAGAACAAGTGCAAAGAAAGAAAAAAAAAAAGAAAAAAGATCAAAGGTTCTGAGAAATATGTGATTTATTTCTTCTTCTGGAGGAAATTACTTAATCAGGAATTTGATTTTTGCAGACACAAATTTTTCATTGAGCTCCTCAAGTACCAAACCGCATGCTGCTGATATATTTTAGTGGGACACTTGAAATATTTTGAAATTTGACAAAGCAGAAGATCGTGTTTTTTTCTTTGTAATCCCTTGTTTTAACTTCCTTCAAGATATTAACTTTTGAAGTCTTACACAGCTCTCTACTGGTCTGACACTCAAGGTCATTTTCTCCTTGAATATTATCTTTTGAGGGTTGATGGCTATCCCCATTCCAACTGTTCTTTAGCCACATTTCATCTGGGCTGTTAGGTGACTCTGTCCACACTCAGTGGGAATCCATTGTGTTATTCTTCTACCCTGCCAACAGGGCTGTTCTCCTGAATGTACTGTAAAAGATATTCTGCCATTCAGTACTGTCTATTCTGCCCTCTGTTAATCACTCTCCTCCTTCACTATTCACAACAAAGACTCAGTATGTCTCCATTCTGTTTTTAATCGCTATCCTGGTCTATTCCTCTACTCCAAATTATTTCATTTTATTCCCCTGTTGTCCTTGTCATCTCTGCTTTTTATCTTGAACTGCTCTGCTGAGCTCTCATGTTCGCAGTTCATTTCCTTTTGACTCAGCATGGATAAAAGTTCCACCCATCGTCCAGTAGTGAGCTGGGATTACAGCATGAGGCTAGCATATCTCTGCTAGTCTGCCACTGAAGTATATGTCCAGACATTTTTACAGCAGACCATGTTAATCTGCTCATATTAAAACCACATGTGTCTTCCATCAGGCCTTTGCTTTTGTTTTTTTATTTCCTGTGAAAGTCTTTAGTTCTTAGCAGTTTTTCCTATTTAAGAACTGCCATCAGGACAACAGTTTTGTAAAATATTGCATATATCTTCCTAAAGACTGAATTGAGTTACATGGCTTAAGTTCTGCTTTTTGTTTTAAAAATATCACACAAATATCTGGTGTATTTTCGATGGGGTCTGGTTAATATATTGTTTAGGTCGCTGTTCTTCAATTGATAAAAGGTGAAGTTGTATACACTGTATTTTTCAAGACAAAATTTAAGGCGAATGAAATTCCAAGCAAACATTTTTTTCACTTAGACGAGAAGAACTTTGGTTACGTGCAATGCACCTTCCTTAGGGGCTAAATGTGAATGACATATTCAGTTAAAAGGAAAGGAGAAATGGAAAGGAAGTTTAAATGGTTATTTCCTTATCATTCGCTTAACTGATGTGAATGCTTTCTTTTTCTCAAAAAATAATTACTGTGACTATTATTTTTTTTTCTCTCCAAAGCAGTTGTATGTCCTCTGTTCTTTAAAGTTCTCATTATTTCATAACCAATTTTTTGGTAAGAAAACGTTTTTTCTATATGTACCCAGGTATGTATTCTGTGTTGTTTGAGTCGCTGGGTAAAGATCATTTTGTTGATACTAGGCTCATGAAAGTTCTTAGATATGTAACTTAATCTCTTGAATTAACCAAATATGTGTCAGTCCTGTTGAAGTTACAGTTTCAGATTGAGAGAATTATATTTGCAAATCAGCATATAAAATGGGTTGGAGGTCTAGTAGGGATGGTGGTACATTTGCAGAGAAGTGATTAGCCATTAATGATTAGAAGTGATTAGGTCATTGTGCACTGTACACAAGCTTTGTGGTTACATCAGGCATTTTAAGGTCAGAAGGATCATACCGGTGTTCTTACTGAGCTGTTTATTAACTCTTTCATATAGTTTTGTTTGTGACTTTAACAATGAGCTGAAGTGTGGATTACACTAAGGTTCTGAGCTTTTTATCTTTTAGGACACACTCTTTTTCCTGTTCTGTTGGCAGCGCTCCTGGTCGCTCATGCTCCCCAGACTACTTTCTATAGGCATGTGCTATGGTAATGCCCAGGCCTCATCATCATCTCCTGTGAGAGCTGCCAGCTCCTGGAGGGTCGCTCCACTGCCCTGGCATTTCCCTGCCTCAGGAAGAGCCCTTGTGCACCAAAATCTGATGTTCCACTGTGGACTGGGCTGGTGACAGAGCAGCTCCCCTCAGTGACTGACATACTGGAAAAGTGTCCTTGTCCTTTCTCTGACGTACCAGAAAGTTGTCACACCTCTTCTGTGGTAGATTCTGCCTGCCTTCCTTTCCATTTCCTCTTGGGTTTTTTTTGTTTTTTTTTTGCTTCTCACTTTCAGAGCTCATTGGTTAATTGAGATACTTTGCTGATGTGTTTTTCTCTGAAACAGTATAAGCGTAACGCTCAATAATGAGTCTCAGTTTGAAAATATTGGAAGAAATCTGAATTAACCATGGACAAGAACTGTCCTTCACCATGGCTGATCAGGGTATAACCATGATTTACTATGTTTGGCAGTAGGATTTATATGCCAAGCTGCTATTAAAATCTTATGATGTGAGATATCAGGAGTCAGCACATTAGTCTTACTACTATTATAACTTCAATGAGCTTAAAATGAAGACAAGGTCTTGAAGTTCAAGTAAAAGTTTTTTCCAAGGTATTTAAAAATTAAACTTTAAGGAAATAAAAAAGTGAAAAATAATAATAAAAAAAAAAAGATGCAGACTAATCTTTTTCTAAAAGTTTTCTTTACCACTCGATAAAGTCTGGTTATCTTATATAAATGAACTTTTGACTTTGATCAGGTTTTATGGAGTACGGATCCAACTACAAACTAATCTAGAAAGTATTTCTGAGTTTTTATTCCTGGTGGTCTAAATTTCAGTGCTAAAACTCATTCTCCACTAATTTATTTGAGGATTTTTCTACATTTCTAGAATGATTATCCTTTGGTTCTCGCTGCAGACTCTGGAAGACAGTCAAATTTACTGAGCAAGTAGAAGAGCAGTCATTAAAGACAAACATGAGAATAAGCAATGCATTCTTTAATGCCTTTTATATATTCATGAAGTATGTGAGAAGAGAAAACAAGACAGAAAAAGCAGAATAAGATCCTGATTGTTCAGTTTTGTGTGTGAAAATAAGATCAAAGCAAAACCCCCTACATTAACACTGTGAATGGACTCCACAAATCAAATGCTTGTGTACCTTCCTTCTGACCAAAAAAGAAGACATTTCTTCCTGCTAGAGAGAAAGCCATTTGACAAAGCTGAAAACATTTTGAAAGAGTAAAGCTCAAATCCAGTCACCTCAGTGTGACTTGGAGAGAACAGCAGCAGCACAGAAAAAAAAGCTAATCATGATATGTCTCCTTCACTTGGTCTGAAGTATTTTTGTGCCTAGAATAAATTTGTATTTGTTTAAAAACACTCCCATAGCTTTTGAAAGTCTAGGCACCCGTCTGAAAGGAAGTCTCATATAAAAATTTTCAATGCAAATTTTCACCCAGCTAGTGAACTGCAGCATGTAGCTAGTTTTAAGTGTTTGCTCATACTTCCTTGTATTTGGTTCACACCGGAGAACAGAAAGACAGATAATGAAAGAACTTTGAAAAGGTCATGAGATCTCAAACAAAAGCAATATTAGGTTCTGTCCTGAAAACTGTTGATTTATTGAAATATCACAAGTGATCTGTGAAGCTTCCAAGGAAATTCCGGGTTTTGGTAAATGTATGCCCAATAACTGAACAGTGAAAATGAAGCTGTAGGATGTGAAGGTTCAAAAAAAAACCCCCAAACCCGTAGTTAAATTATATTTCAAAGGCAGACTTCACTGAGTTATTGAATGAAAAACATCACCTCATGGACATATTTAACACAAATTCAATGTAGGAACTATGCTCCTGTATTTAAATATCATCAATAGTCAGTATCACCATAAACAATCTTATAGTGCCTTATAAATTCAGCCCCAAATTGTGAATGCCCTTTATGTCATAATCAATGATCAGCATCATGTTATTTAACTATAACACAGTTGGTACAACTGAAATATCAAGACGCAGAGCAGAGTTGAGTACAGACTGGTTCTTGGGTCTTCAAATAGCTCATTAAATCAGCTCTAATGAAGTTGAGACTTTGACTGACAAGGTAAACATTACAAATAATACTGTTTTTCCTTTATGTGTGAATAACATTTCCTGCTAAGTCCTAAATAAGTGTTTCATTGATTATGTTGCTTGAGATACTTCTTTTATGAAAAAAAATTGTTTTCTCATATTTTATAGATTTTAACAGTTATTGACTGCCACAGTGCAAGCAAACTTCCCCCTGATGATTATTTATAATTATTTTCTGTACTGCCTGGGTTCCATTTTCAAATAAAATGCATTGTCTACCCTGTCACCCTTTTGCATATGTTATATTTAACCTAATAATCATGCATATTCTTAGCTTTCTTATTTAAATATTAGTAATTATTTTCTCAAGTGTCAGTTTGCCAGATTTATGCCAAACCCTTTTCATTTGCTGCTTTCTAACAGACTTCAAACAATTTGGTAGAACATCATCTGTCTTTGGTGTCCAGAACAAGAGGCTCAGTCAGGAGCTCTGAAAATTTCAGTTCATGCTTCTCTGCTGTAAGGGACAAGGTAGAATCTTTTTCTCTATCAGTGTCTGGTGCAGTAATTTCACTGTGACTAAGAGAGGAATCCTCCAACTACAGATATAGCACAGAATTAAATGGGGCATAAAAACATATCCAAAAGAACTCTTGATTTCTTCCTACGCAGGAAAGAATCAGGCCTGTAAGGCACCTCCAAAGATGTGTGTGTGTGTTTCAATGAGAAATGAGTGGATGGACATCTTTGGTAAAGTGTAAAGATGTCACATGTTATTTAAATTATAAGATGAGCAAAGACACATTATCACCCAGGAGGTGCTCATATGTAATCACAGGATTCATAGGCCTTAGCCATGTAATTTTGTTGTCACATTGCATCGTTCAGAAATTTACATGTTCTGTTTTGTGGGTTTTTTATTTGTTCATGGGGTTTGGGAGATTGCAGCCCCCCAAACCCCTTAATTTTTTTTTTTAAATAAATAATTGTATAAAGGAACTTAATTCATGTGTATGATACTTCTGTATTTCTATGCATTACTGTACATCCAATGACTCGGCATTATATGGTGCGGTGTTTTGTTTGCTATCTCATACTCCTCATAAAAAACAGATACAACACACAATTGTAGCATGATGCTGGGGACAAGAGATACACTGATTGGGCTGTGTTTCAGATCCATGTTTCGCACTGCATTATGGAAAATGTTGCACTTGCTCTTTTAGTTTAAAATTACCTACATTTCAGGATGGCCAATACAACTGATGTTAGTGGAAAAAACACCAATCAAATCCAACTTTTACTAAGTGATCAGCAAAAATGTAAAACATATTCCTCCAGGCTGTTATTTTTTAGAATTTTACAGAACATTAAAAAAAAAATACCAGAAAGGAAAACACTGTAGAATCACTGCTTTCTGAAAACTGACCTCTCACACAGCTGTAACCTAGCATCTGTTAGCCTGGTACTCACAGAGAGTCTTGCCATTCATTTTTAAATGCCTTTCTAACTCTATCATTGTGTTTAGTTCTAAGTGTCTGTCTTTCAACAGTGCTATTTTGTGCCTTGGCTCTCCTGAAAAATAAAGCAAAACATTAAAGAATAAATTTTGATTTTATTTTTAGCTTTTCACGGGCATAAATAATAAAATAAGAATATTCAAGAAGTTTTGTCCGGAATTTTCTGCTATTTTCACTTTTTGTGTAATTACATGTAATCCTTCATGCCATATTTATTCACACAAAAACTTAGCATATTATAACAAACTAGATTTCTGAAAGTAGATCAGGGGAATTTTTGCATCGCTATTTTGAGAAACAATTTTGAATTTCTGATAAAACGCATATACATAAATTGACATGTTGGAAGCAGGACTAATTTGGACAGAACAGTTCATAGCATGAGAGGTTTTGCCCATGATCCAACATCTTTAGATTTTAACAAGCTCTGCGGTGAAGCATAATCTCAGCAGGCATTGTAAGAGTCTGTGGTGCCTTTGCATAGGTGAAGTTTTGCATCAACCTGGATTCAGCTTGGCTATGTCTTCCTTTATTATTTGCTTCCTGATCCATAAATGGCTGTCTTCTTCATGATTCTCCACACATAAAGTGACTTGTAACAAAAATATTTGTTCTTTGTTAAAATGAAGTAATAAAATGTTTTTTTAATGTGATAAGCACACTTGCTATGTGCAATTTTGCTTTAATTAAATGGTGTCCAGCCACTGGCCATGAAAGAAGTCAAATGGATGCCAAATGCCATACTTATGCATCCATCAATGTATGTCTGAGAAGTACTTGAAGTAGACTGGAGAGCTAAACTAAATCAGCCAAATTTAAGTGAGAAATAAAGAATGCATTTTCAGTGCAAGAGGCTAATAGTCATTCGAACAACTAGCAGACAGACAAATGCATTCTTAAATATTCCTTCATCAGGAAAACCTTTTATTGTGGGATCCAGTAAAGAGGTAACAAGATTATGCCTTGTGGCCTGGTCAAGTCAAAAAGCAGAACTACAGTCCTTAATCTGTGTTACCAGAAAGAGTGATTTGATAAGTAGTTTGTACTTTTCAACGATTGCTGGTCAGCCAGTACAAAGACAGAGCCACGGAAAGAAAAAAAAAACCAAAACAGACTGAGCAGTATGACTGCTCAGGGGGTCCCTACGGGTATCAGCAGACAGGGCATCACCGCCAGTCCCACCACTCCATCCAAGGACCAGGGAAGACTGGGTGCAGCCAGAGGCACCCCAGCCCTGTGCATTAGGCACCTCCCTGCGGACAGGGCAGGCCTGCTGGGGTCCTGATCAGGCCCGGTGAGAGGAATGGAGGTCAAACGCCCCTGGGGCCCCCGGGCAGGGTGGTGGGGATGGGCTGACACTAGGCCAGGATGTCAGTGTGTGGGAGGAGATCAGGATCAGATGGTCCCATGGCTGGGCAGGGCTGGGCTGCAACATGGAAAGAGCTGTAGCTCCAGGGGAACAAATAGTAGAGCCTCAGCTTAAAAGCAGCTCCCCTGGGAAGGAGGAACAGGCCCTTTCTGAGGCTTCTTCTGGCTTTCCTCACAGCAGATCTTACCAGCTGGCCAAACACTTTGCCCTGAGGCCAGCAGTCAAAGCCCCAGGCAGAGGCCCCATGTCCAGGACCCTGAAAGGATATATACTGTGGAAGGCAATGCAACCAAACAAGTGACAAGTGTCTTCTGTGTTCAGTTCTGTACAAGAGGGACATTGAAGTGCTGGAGCATGTCCAGAGGAGAGCTACCAAGCTGGTGAGGGGTCTGGAGACCAAGCCGTATGAGGAGAGGCTGAGGGAACTCGGCATGTTTAGTTTGGAGAAGAGGAGGCTGAGGGGAGACCTCCTTGCCCTCTACAACTACCTGAAAGGAGGTTGTAGAGAGGTGGGTGTTGGCCTCTTCTCCCAGGTGAATAATGACAGGACCAGAGGAAGTGGTCTGAAGTTGCAGCGGGGGAGGTTTAGATTAGCTATTAGGAAGAATGACTTTCCTGCAAGAGTGGTCAGGCACTGGAACAGCCTGCCCAGGGAGGTGGTTGAGTCACCATCCCGAGAGGTATTTAAGAAACGTGTAGATTTGGCACTTCAGGGCATGCTGTAGTGACAGAGATTGTAGGGTTTTTTTTTTTGTGTGTGTATGGTTGGACTCGAGGATCTCAAAGGTCCTTTCCAACCATGAAGATTCTATGATTCTATGATTTTCACAAGGCTTCAGTAAACAAGTACTAAATGTTTCTTTTAATGCCTGAGGCATGGCATACACCTGGTCATGCTGTGAGCTGGACTAGAGTGACCTAAGAGAAAAAGCTGAGGAAAACAGATGCCAAAACCAGGTCACATAATTATCTTCTTACTAAGTTAGTTATAGCAGCATGGGGTGATACTACATGAATCCTTTGAATGGCTGCATTTGCCATCTGCTATTCACTCGTAAAACATTGTGCTTCTGCTTAGCACTCCTCAACGCATTCAAGCAGTACCCAGCTACTTTCAGCCATAAACAGGAATGGTGTGAGCCACTCCTCTGTAAGAGCAGCTCTATTTGGCAATATGGCACCAGCCTGTGATTGTAAAGAGCAGTTAATGTTAACATTGGTTAAAAAGATCTGCTCTGACTCCAGTTTCCCAGTATACAGAAATCTCTGGAATTTTGTTGTCCTGGTTTCTACATTTAAACTGTTAAGAGAAATTGCATTCATCAATGGTCATCATTTTAGCCATTCTTTGGAATATTATTTATGGCTCTTTTCAAATAGGTATTAGTCTGTTTAAGGTTTATGTGCATTCAGCCTTTACGAATGAAGAAACTTAAAGTTTGCAGACTCTGTGATGATCTGAAGACTGAATACAGCAAACGAAGCCACTCTGTTCCCCTGACAAGATGTACACTTTGATGGGATTGGTTTACTGAGGCACAGATCAGCATTCTGACTTTTCAGAGTTTATTAAAAAGGAATCAAACCTCAGGGCAATTATAAGCATGCAACAGTAGTTCCCTGATGCCTTTCAAAGTATAATTTCCCAGTCAAGGAAAAAAAAAAAGAAATAAGATACATACATAGAAAATATTTTAGTACTTTTAAGATATTTTCTATTATACAGAATAATGTGGGTAACTTCTAAAATATAAAATTATTTGATAGGAAGTCTGATAGTATTCCTCTTATACACTACCCAGAATTCTTCTGATGCCTACCATAAAGTAGGATTTCAATTTAAAATTTGTATTTCAAAAAACATATAAAACATGCTTCTTATGCTTTTTCCCCAGGGCTGATTTCTTAATCTATGATTTCTCCTCAGAGAAACATTGCTTGCATATTCCAATGTTAAAAATAACTTCATAGCAACTGACTTCACATCCTGTGCAAGACCACTCTGGAAACTATTACTGTCAGCATTCCAGCCCTCTTGTCAACAACTGACTGCTCTCAGTTGCTGACAAAAGCATCTAGAGCAGTTCAGTTATTAGAGTCTGCATGTAATAATGTTAATAACATGCATTTTTATAAATAGAAATAGAAAGCTACCAGGTAGAAGCCAAATAATATTTTGAAGGCATGAGCACATTTGATATGGAAGAGGAAAAAGCAAGCTCTAAAATGCTAACTTGAAAAATATTTTCCAGAGTAGAATGATATCATAAGTGATCATTAATTTTTGAAACATAAGAAATAATTTTTTGGCACTAGATGAAGCAAAAGTTTCCTGATAGTTTTCCAGTCAAACAGTAAAAATCTATAAGCCTCCAAATATGTTGTAATAAAGGTTTTCTTTGAACATAAATACCAGGGCACTAATTTTCTTTGCAGTTAATAATAAACAACAGTAACAACGATAAATATGTCTCAGTATATGAATAGAGATAATTTTACATTAAGTTCTTTGGCTTTTTAATAGAAGATGACATTTGAGATATGACTTTAGTAATTTCTCACTTCAATTTAGAATCCTCACTTTATGAAATTCAAATATACAGAACCCTTTTTAAGATGAATTACCTTCATACCTCTGTCCTGTGGCAGCATTCTTCACTTAATCTGATTTGCCGAGAGTACAGATGTAAATGAAGAATTTAATAGCATTAAATACTATAATTAAATAAATAAAACAAATGTACTATTAATTACAACAAAATGGAATTAACTATGTTGTTTTAGGCTGTTGATGATGTCATTTTGACAGCATTTTTTTTGGTTTTGCATATTCATATTATTAAACAAAAGGGTCATCTTCTATCATATAGGCTGTAAATCACCTTGAATCAAGTTCTTGTTTTACTTGTTTTTCTAAGGACTGCACTGGGAATACTAGGAGAAATAAGAAGATTTGCGTGTGTAGTGTACAGGCTGCAAACTAAATTTGCTTTCAAAAGTAGATTCCCAGTTTTATAGGAAATGTAGATCTGTGACAAGGAACTATGTTCTTTCTAATTCTGGAAGTTTGGCAGGGTCAAAATTCAGTGATTACCTTTTAGATTCTACAAATGAATTGTAAATTCCTTCTGTCCCTACCATTGCAAAATGGTTGTCCTACTTATACAATTTTTCACATTAAAAAAATCAAACATAACATTCCTTTTTCGTGCTAACTGTATTTTAAGATGATGTAGATGTGCATAACTTCTTTTTTTTTCACCTCCACCCTTAAATAGGTAGAATTCCCTAGGAATTAGGGAAAGCTAAGATCTGAGTCTACTGAATAACTGAGCACATAATCAGCAAAAAGTGAATTCTGTGACTTTGATTATGCAGACTACAGTTTTCAATTGAAGATGAAATGGGATTCACAAAAATCTTTCCACCTTGCACCTTTTCACTTTAAGTAGTAGCTGCTGGAAATTTCTTCTTGCATAACAGAATGGAAAATTTACTCTCCTTCCTATATCTTAGATACTGAAGTTATCATCTAACAGATTTTTTCCTGGCTGACAAGTTTAGCAAATAGAGGAGGGCAGGCTTTGTTATAAGGAAATATACCTTTACAGTTAAACACGTGATTCTAAGTATTTTTATATCATCTTGGTTTCTATTATTTGGATCTGAACTAGACTCAGGTCCATTTTGAATATACCTGAATGTTATAGACAGTTGAAAATTAAATTAACAGATGATCTAATGATGCCTGTGGTTAATCTGTTATGGGTAAACTGGCAGCATTGCATAGGTATTATATAAGCTGCGAAATAAAATGTGCTTAGAATAGGATATGATCAGTCCAGAGTAATGTTGAATTACCAAAATGGGATCTGAAAATCCTTCTGCATTGAGCTAATGGACAATATTTTTTCCAGAGAGATATTATTAGCCAAAGCATAATTATAATAATGCTTTAGGATGAAACATCATATCAGCCTGACTTTAAATATAAGTTAATTCAGTATTTTATGGTTTATGTTGTACTAAGCTTTTTAACATGCTGTCAGGTTTACTTCTAACTGAATATTTTGGAGTATTTTCCTACAAACAACTGATTTATGGAGACGCAGTCCTTGTACTATGAAAACCCAGGTTATCATGCCTATTTAGAGTCCATAACAAAGGTGGGAAACTTTCTGTACATTATTTGACCAAAATATGGCAAAGCATAACCAAAGTGTCAAACTTGTTCTGGATAAAAATGGACACTGCTTATATGTGGAGATAATAAAATATTATTAGTCTATTTAAAGTGTTAACAAACTAATCAAAATTAAAAAGTTAGTAATACTAAAAATGCAGGTGATTTCCAATTACAGCACTCTTAGTTCAAATGAATTCAGGAAAAAACCTCTTCAATAACACAGTTAAAACTTTAAAAAAAAAAGATCTGTGGAGTCTAATCTTCCCAACGTAACAAACTAAACTTATGATAGAGAGATTTCAGGTGCAATTTGAAGAAGGATCAGGGAAGTGTAATAGTCTGTGCGTAGGGATGTGGAATACCACTAATTGGTTCACAATTTAGTTAAAATTTAGATATAACTTAACTGAGTCTGGATGGAGGATCCAGTTGATCCTTTTACACAATCTTATTCAGGAGTAGCCAACTGTACATCCCTACCCCAAACCCCAGAACCTTTTATTCATGCAAATTATCTCCTAGAATCTGAATATCTACATCTTTCACAAAAACTAGAAGTTGCTTTTGGAAACAATAATCTATTTTTATGTGTTCAAACACACATCACATGCATCAAGTAAATGTCTGTGTATGTGCGTATGTGTGTTCTGGTTCCTAATATAGCAATTTCCATTGACACTGCTGTTTACCAGTTGCAAACCTAAGATGAAATGTTTGACTGCACTCTTGAGCTGCATGTATTTTGACATCAGAACTGTTAATGGGTTTCCCATGTGCCCAGTGGAATACATTCTGGCTTACTGGCAACCTCATGCATATGTAAAATCCATCTTTTTGTCTCTGTTCTATTCAGGTAATATTTTTTGGCTCATGCAATTCAAATACTGTCCAGAAGAGATGCACTTGAAATAAAGAGGCAATGAAATCACAGAGGAGGGAGCTTCTGCAGAACAGGGGGGAAGGTTTTGAACTAATTTGCACACTAACCAAACAACTGCACATTTTCTTGGCAGACATCTTGCACTGAAATGAAAAAAAAAATAAAATTTGTTACAGGCACAATGCCACTGGAAAGATGGACCGATAGACAAAAGATGAACGATGAGTGTGCTATAGGTTTAGTAAATGTAGGAGAAGCTTGCCAGAGCTTCACTCTTTACCCTGAGGATATTGCCTATTGCTATCTCTTATCAAGCTCCTGAATATATTGTATTCTTTATCTCCAAATAAAAAAATGACTCCAGTGATATGTACAGTTTTCCTCACTTTGTCAAGATACTTTTATTTCTGAGTAAGGTTGTACGCTGTGGTATAAAGTTGTCATTTAATAGACTTTACCTTGTTATGCCTTATGCTTCAAGTATTCATTCAGTTGCCTGGCCACATTTTGATTACCTTTCTGACAAACACTCTATATTAACAAAGTCTATAGTAAAGGTTTGTATGCAGTGTTTTTTATCAAATCCTAGGAAAGGGCTGTGGCATTCAGTCAAGCCATGTTCACTGGATATTTAATTTAGATTAAGTTAGCATAGGCTGCCTTCACATATAGTCAATGGAAAGGTTCAGCCAAAGGGTAATTCAGAACAGAAGTCTGACTTGGGTGCCTCAAAAGCTCCCTCTGCTAACTCTAAAAGGAACATAAAGACCTGACAGTTTCCTTTTCAAGAAGCAGCATTTCAGTAGAGCTAATCCTAATTTACACCACTTTAAGAAAAATGGATTTATTCACAGGGTTTTCTTAGATAACTGGTATTTCTCGAGATGTATCTTTTCTGACAGAAAGAAGCAGAACTCATCTGGAAAAGAAGGCCCTGATAAGCTGCTGCCAGAGAGTACAAAAATGTGATATATATAGCCATGGAGTTCACTGAGGAGTAACAACTCCTTCTCAGATATATTACAGTGAGGATTATAAAAGTTGATAAAATTTTTATGTCTGCTATTGCCTTATTCACATTGAGGATTTAAACACTAAGTAAATTACAAAAGTCAGGTAACGAAAATGCCTATTTCAAAATAGCTCATTGTCTAAGCATAGTTAATGGAAGAAAGTTAAGTAGTTTGAAAAAACAACATAAGAATATAAATATGAGCAGAAGAAGATCATGTGGTAAATGGCATTCCCACAGCTTAGCTTTGGGACAAGAGAAGAGTTTCCCTGGGATTTGCCATGTAATTTAAAAAAGACATTGAAAGCTGATGAAGACAGAGTGAAGGAAAAAATATCTCTGACTAAGAAACAAAATGATTGTATTAAATTCATCTTACCCATCTGTTTCAGTGTGTGCAGGTGTCTGTGTTTAATGAGTTGCTGTGTTCCATTTTATTATTTTTGCACTATATTAAACATGGTACTAAACAGATGACTGGAAACTTTTTATTAATCTTATTTTCATCAAAACCGTGTGTGTGCATATATGTGTGTTAGTGTGTGGTGTGTAAGGGATGGGAGGGGGGGAAATTTCCATGCCAAGAGCCACAGATCACATCACAAGGGCATCGGCATTTAGGATTGTAGACACACATAAGGCAAGATGTTAAGTTTATGGAAAATTTCATTTTTCACAATATGCCTTTGATCAAAATTAGATCAAATTCATTAAAAAACAATTCTGTGAACAAGAATTTTCCCAGTAGCTGCTTCGAAAAATTGACCTTCTGCTAAATGTTGTTGTTGCTAAAAGCATTAGTGGATCTGATGAGAATGTTGTTTTCATTTAGCTTTGTAGCGGTCCCCACATTTATGACTGATTCTGTGAAGTTAAAGGAAGTCACAGTTTGATTTGCACTGAGAGGCTTAGTAATTTTTGGCAGTGATAGCTCCAGATGGGTTTTCCTCAGGGATTTAGGGATGAGCCAAGCTCCAGACAGAACATGTATTCTCTGAGCTTTCAAATGCCAAAAATCAAGGGAGACAGCTTAGGTTAAAGACACTAGACCGTCCAGGCTTAGAAGTAGCTGGTGATGTAGAAGGTTAAAAAAGTTCTTGCAAACACTTTGAAATCTGCAAAAAAAGAATTAATTGGACCAAGTAAGAACCAGAGGAGGATAGCCTTTATATACAATAAAATACTTTTGACAAGATAATACAGCATATTATTCCATATAAAAACTTTCTGACTTCAGATAAACTGTTCCTTGGCTGAAGATTCAAAGTTGCTAAAAGCCTTGATGGTAAAGCAGATCTGTTGAATTTTGTTGGATATACATTTTGATTACAGAGCTGGCATAAGTATCATCAATGTAGTACACTTTAGGATTTGAAAAAAGCTTCTTGCTGTAGGACAAATCCAAAAACTGACCTAAAGAAATTAATTGATTCTACGTGTACTTAGGTTTCAAATCACTTGGTTTTTTTTATACAAATGTCTGAGGACATTTAGGTTTAATGTATTCTCTAAGAAGCTTAACCAGAAAAAAACAGAAAGTGAAATTTTCACTTGTTCCAGAAGTAAAATACCCACTGGTGGCTCTCCTATTTAACTTGAAAGATTTCTAAGCACTTGAAAGTAAACATGTCTGCAGAAATGCCTAAAAATACAGATACATAGCTCTTGATATGCTTCATTATGACCTGAACTAAGTTTTAGATATGTCTACTCTACCTTTTTCTTTTCTTGGTAGCTCCACTCATCATGTATGATTTCTCAATCAGTTCTCATGGATTCTATAAATCTTTCACTGCCTGAGTAGAAAATTTGATCACTAAGTTCATAATGCTCTAAACTTTGTATTGGAGTCAGGAGCCTAGTTTTTTTTAAGCATTCCAATACCTGTAATCAGAGGTACCTCTGCAAATAGTGAGATCTATCCCTACCAGAGCTTTAAAACACTCGGTAAAATCTTCCGTGTTTGAATTCCCTTTTACACAAAGCATGAAGGTAACACATGTTAGCAAGACACCTAACAAAGCAATATACAAGAACAGGAAGTATAGAGTGGAAGACAATAGGAAGCACACTATTCCTGTACATTAGCTCTCAGGGGAGATTTCCGTGGCTATACTCAGAATCACAAAGATGGGCATGTGAGAACTCAGGATAAGTGCTCATTCTGTTCATGAGGTGAGTAATAAGAATTATTGTATAACTGTGTCCTTCAACCCTCCCTTTTACAGAGAAGCCGAATCAAGCAGACTACATTAAAAAAAAAAAAAACAAACCAAAAATAAAACCAAAAACAAGCAACAACCAAGGTTAGTAAATACATGACAGAGTTTTTGTATGTTCATGTGCAATAGTCCTTCATGACGATTTTTCTGGTTATCCATCCCCAAGTTCAGACAGAAACATGGGACAACTCAGGCTGTGTGGCATGTGATGTATAGATGAAGGTTACAAGGTCATCTACGAGATAATGGCCTTTATTTCTCTTTGTAACAAATAACAACTAAATATTGATGTCTTATTAGCATTATCTTGGTCATGGGCAACCTATACTATTCTTGTTTCATAAGCTGCTGGTGTGTTGCACATAAAATCATCGAATCAGAAGACTGCTGAGGTCGGAGGGGACCTCTGGAGGTCATCTGGACCAACCCCCCTGCTCAAGCAGGTCCAACTAGAGTCAGGTACTCAGGAACACGTCTAGACAGCTTTTGGATATCTCCAAGGAGGGAGACTACCAAAACCTCCCTGGGCAGCCTGTGTCAGTGATCAGTCACCCTCACAGTAAAAAAGTGTTTACTGATGTTCAAACGGAACCTTCTGTGTTTCAGTTAGTGCCAATTGCCTCATGTCCTGACATCACAAAGGAACCTGTCTCTGTCCTCTTTGCACTTTTCCCTCAGTTATTTATATACATCGATAATATCCCCCTCTGAGACGTTTCTTCTCAAGGCTGAACAGTCCCAACTCTCTCAACCTTTCCTCCTGTGAAAGAGATTCCAGTCCCTTAATCATTTTCATGGCCCTTGATTGGACTCTCTCCAGTACGTTCATGTCTCTTTTGTATTGGAGAGCTCAGAACTGGGCACACTACTTCTAATGTGGCCTCACCAATACTGAATAGAGGGGAAGGATCACCTCCCTTAATCTCCTGGCAACAATCCTCCAAATGCAGCCCAGAATACCTGCACACATGCACATATGCACACACACACAAACACACATATGCACATACACAAATCTACTACAAACTTTCCATATTGAGATATCTCCCCATGTCAAAGTATTAGGCTCAGCTGCTTACCTTGAACTTAGGATTGTCCAATTCTAGAATATTTCAGAGATCTTTAGAGTGCTCATAAATAGATTTGACTGTTGCAAACATAAATTCTTTGTGTTCTTCTATCAAAAGCCCATACTTTGCCAGGAAAAGAATGCTCTCTTCTAACATTGAAATCTTGCAGTGGAGACATAAATTTGTGTTTCCTAGGTTGTATGAGGGTTTAAATCTTCTCTCTAGGCACATTTCTCTTTTATTGTTACAAGTATAGACATCCTTTCTTCAATCTATTAGAAAGAAATGCAAAAGAGATCATTCCTTTTTTTTTTCCCCTATGTAGGCCATTTTTGTACTTCATTCTTCTGTAGGTCATGTGCTATTGAAATATCAAACATAAATACTATACTGTGTTTTTCCATGTTCCCAAATCTTGCTTCCTGTTAGTACTATGCAAGTCCCTCTCTTCTGAGACTGGCAGAAGTGCTGACCAAACCACTTTCTATCATTTGTCAACAGTCCTGGCTAACTGGGAAGGTATCAGTAGGCTGGAAGATATCAAATGTGACGCCTACAAGAAAGGCCACAAGGAGGATCTGGGTAACTACAGGCCTGTCAGTCTGACCTCAGGATTGGGGCAGGTTATGGAGCAGATAATCTTGAGTACCATCACGTGGCACATACAGGTGAACCAGGCCATCAGAGCCAGTCAGCATGGGTTTATGAAAGGCAGGTCCTGCTTGACTAACTGTGACATATGACTTAACTATGACAAGGTGACCTGCTTAGTGGGTGAGGAAAGGCTGTGGATGTTGTTTACTGGGACTTTAGTAAAGCCTTTGACACAATCTCCCACAGCATTTTCCTGGAGAAATTGGCTGCACATGGCTTGGATGGGCTTACTTTTTGCTGGGTAAAAAGCTGTCTGGATGGCCAGGCCCAAAAGGTTGTGGTGACTGGAGTTAAATCCAGCTGGCAGCTCATCACAAGCAGTGCTCCCCAGGGCTTGGTATTGGGGCTGGTTCTGTTTAATATTTTTATCAATGATCTGGACAAGGGGATTGAGTGCACCCTCAGTAAGATTGCAGATGGCAGCAAGTTGGGTGGGAGTGTTGATCTGCTTGAGAGATCTGGACAGGCTGGATCAATGGGCCAAGGCCAATGGTATGAGGTTCAACAAGGCCAAGTGCTGGGTCCTGCACTTGTGCCACAACAACCCCATGCAATGCTACAAGCTTGGCTGGGGAAGAGTGGCTGTAAACCTGCCCAGCATAAAAAGACCTGGGGGTATTCGTTGACAGCTGACTGATTATGAGCCAGCAGTGTGCCCAGGTGGCCAAGAGGGCCAACAGCATCCTGACTTGTATCATAAATAGTGTGGTGAGTTGGACTAGGGAAGTGATTGTGCCTCTGTACTTGGCACTGGTGAGTCTGCAGCTCTAATACTGTGTTCAGTTTTGGGCCCCTCACTACAAGAAAGACATTGAGGTACCGGAGCATCTTCTGAGAAGGACAGCAAAGCTGGTGAAGGCGTTAGAGCACAAGGTTTACGAGGAGCAGCTGAAGGAACTGGGGTTCTTTGGTGTGCAGAAAAGGAGGCTGAGGAGGGACCTTATCGGTCTCTACAACTACCTGAAAGGAGGTTGTAGGAGGTAGAGGTTGATCTCTTTTCCCAAGTAACAAGCAATAGAACAAGAGGAAACAACCTCAAATTGCATCAGGGGATGTTTTGATTGGATATTAGGAAAAATTTCTACACTGAAAGGGCTGTCAAGCACTGGAACAGGCTGTTGTTGAGTCACCATCCCTGGAGGTATTTAAAAGATGTGTAGATGTAGTGCTTAGGGACATGGTTTAGTGATTACTTGGCAGTGTTAGGTTAACGGTTGGACTTGATGATCTTAAAGGACTCTTCAACTGAAACAATTCTATGATTCCATGATTCTATGGGAGAAGAGCATTGAGACCTCCTTTTACATTAATGGGCTTAGCCTGACCAAACAGGGCAGCGGGTGTGTTAGCATAATTCTTCCTTGGCTAAAGAAAACAAGCCATTTGGTTTTGAATGGAGAATATCCTGAACTTTTTCTGTAGGAAATTAGCTTTCTTTCCACTTGTCCTGTCTTTAGAAATCTGATTTTACAGTGTAAATACTAAATGTGCTAAATGTACTAAATGACTGAAATAATCATATTTTTGTTGAGAGTGTTTCAGGTAAATACATGCGATGACCATCTGGGCTTAGAAGGAATAGCTATCAAGCTTCAAGTTTACTCACCAGCTAGTGTGATTTTACATCATCATACTGTTGCTCATAGATTTTTTTTGGGTCAAAGATGGGAAAGAGGATTTTTTGTCAGTGAGTACTCTACCTGTGTACTTGGAACAAGTGCTTATTTAGACTTAAGACAGCAGAAGGCCTTGACACATTAGTGCATATTAGCTAGCAAGGGTTATTCCAGATGGGAATTTCTGAGGGGGAATGGATTACCTAGAGAATGGTGGTAATAAATCAAATTGTTTCAAAAGATAAATGCTTCTTATTGCCAAGGTTGGTTTGGAGGTTTTTTGCATTCTGCCTCATCTTAAACCTCTTTTTGATAAAATTTCAAATCTCATAGAGTCTTCTAGCAGGCCTTACTGCAGAAAACTCTTTCCTTTTTGTATCATAGAATCATAGAATCATAGGGTTGGAAGGGACCTCTGGAGATCACATGGAAATTAACTAAACTACACATCATCTTCATTCATATAATAATAATTCATTTAGGAAAGCAAACAAACAAACAAAAGAACCCTATAACTGAGAAAATATCATTACCCTTTTTTCGCTATAGGTGAAAGATGCTAAATGATACACAATGAAGGAATCCAAAGAGAATCTAGCAGTTCCCAGTTGAATTCAAATTTAATTTATAGTGACACACAAGCAACGTCCTTTGGATGGAGAAGGAGAAATTATTTTCACCTAATTAGCCCACCTAAAACAAGGTGTCAAAATAGATCCCTTTCAAAGTAGTTTCAAGCTTTTATGGAGGCATTTAATGTTAAAGTGCATCAACAGTCATAATGAATTAAAAAAACAGGACCACAGACAAGGAATATGCTGCTGTCTGTATTAGCTTGCTCATAAAGAATAGAAACTAGGTAAATCAACACAAGTCTTCATGGGTTCCATCATGTACCATCTCATTTGTTCCATCATGTACTAAACTCATTTAAACCCTCTATAGTTTGCCGTTAACCCTCCATGCATCAAATATCCAGCACCTTAACTAAAGAGTTTAAGTAAATGTCTCTATCTTAAGTGACTCTTCTTTGTCAAGACCTTAAATTAGGTGTGCAGAATAAAACATGTTTGGCAAATGACAAGCATATGTTTGGAAATTCCTAAATTTTTGTTAAAGACATTACTGTAGATAATCAATAAAACCATTATAATATAGAAGCCTAAAATTTTTATCAGATAACTGTGTGTCTGAGTGATTCTGAGAAAAAATAAAGTTAAACCACCTTTGTGCACCACTTTTATTTTCTGGGATCGTGCAGTAAAATACTTTATAGTGACATTTTAATCAGTTTCTGGAATGTTCTAACAATTGCTGTTTAGGAAGGAGTGCATTAAGATGATTTTTGAAGCCATATTCTGAAGACCTATTTCTGCCTGTTTTCTATCTCCAGAGTCTGAATGTGGAGCAGGATATGGCTATGCCTTGGATCCTGTTTTTGCCTGAAAATTCATTACCAAAGACTACTTTCAACAGATCTTTTTTGTTTGTTTGTTTTTCTTTTTATAAGTTATCTTAATTTTCAAAGAATGTGAAAGGATCTTGTTGAAAATAAAAATAAATATTTTTAATGCCAAAGACAGGTAAGAATCTTTTATAATTTATTTTAAATTTTTTCATTGTGACAGAATAGAAAATGTTGAAATTTTATTGTGTATAGAGACACAGATAAAACACTTGCTGTACAAAACTTCACGAACAAGGTATGCATAGAAATGTTCTTTAACATACCTGCCAATGGCATTTGAGTTGGTCATCTTCAGAGACAGCTCCATACATTCCGTATTTAACACTGCTACTGTATTTCATTGATGTTTAAGCAGAACGGTGCAGGGCTGTTCTATTCTTCTCTTCTTAAATCTGAAATAAGGACACACTTCATACATTGAACTTCAGTTCACATTGAGGAAGGTCTAGCTTTGGTTCTCCTGTCATGTTCCAGTAAATGGTGGAAACAAAAGCACTACTCTTATTTTTCTTTGTTTTTTTCTTTTTTTTTATGATTAAAAGTAAAGCTTCTACACCTCAAAAATAACTAGTTTTTTTTAAAAAGTTTCTCCCATCCCCCCACTCCAAAAATGAAGCTGAATTGGAGGAAGATTTTGCTAACACCCATGCTGAATACTGTAACAGGAACAAATAGATTAATCAATGCTGCATTTCTGTTGGCATGTGCCGATTTTCCATGTGTGACTGACGATAGTGGCAGATGAAAAAGAGATGGTGCAAGAAATTTTTAGGTAGCTGGAGAGCATGGGCAGTGTGATATAACTGCAAGTCTAGTGGTCTGAAAATTTTTAATGAAAAGTTCTTCTTGCCTTGTTTTTCTTGCAAAAATTGCAAGTAAATGTGAAACACTTACACTATGTTCTTATCTATGAGTTCTGTCCATTTCTTCAATTATGGCATCACATCTTGCAAGAATAGCTAACTCCCTCTATTATATAATATATAAAAAATGAACAGAAAAAACAGAATCTTTTTCTGAGCCCTGCTCAGTAATTTCAGCCAAGAGAAAAGCTTCATAGTCATTTGTACTGTCAAATCTTTTCAATAATTTACTGTAATCAAAAATATAAAATACCTCCAAACACATTTCACCAGCATTAGATATTTCTAAGTTACTTAAGTTATCTACTTAACAAAGACTAACAATTTACTTCCAACGTACTACATATCTATATATTTATACAGGGTGTTTTAATTTATGCAGTATACTGTATATAACAGCATCTTATCCCATTGTTAAAATAAATCCTTAAAAAGTTTAGTTTCATAATATCACTATTGAGTAGGGTCTTGTCTGCCCCTTCTTTTTTGGCCAGTGAAACAGGCCATAAATAAATAAAAAAGAAATAATAGTATTGGTATTTCCTTTGGTGATACAGTACTCCCACTGGGAATTTCTATGATCAGCTCAGTGCTGATATAGTTGTCTTTCACAAGGCACGACTTATTTTTCAGTCCCTGAGTGCAAGTCCCTGAGTGCCAGACTTGAAGACTGATTTATTTATTTATTTATTTTAATCCATGAAACAAAACCAGAAAGGGAAAATGCAGTGCAAGATTATTATTGCAAATATGTTTCAAACCTAGACTGCAGTTATCTACTACTAGGATAAAAGAGTCTTCCTAGCTGCATGATGTTGAGTCATTTAATGCTTTCTATAGGTTGCCAATAAAGGAAGAAATGTGTGGTTGTGTTGATGCTTTTATTTTCGAATCTGGTGAGCAACTCTTCCCTGGGAACTGGATTATGATGAATAAACTCATTTTGCATAGGTCAGGAGATAGCCATCAGTATTAATTTCAGGGTTTTAGTTAGAAGGAAAGTTCTGGCAGTTTTTAGAAATCCAACCCCACTCACAAAAAAATGTGTGCAATTTGAGACAGAGAGCATCTATGCTCTGCTAGTCTCCTGTGGAATTTCTGGTCTTGTGTAGCAGATGTGAATTCTGGCAACAGGGAAGACCAATTGCCTCTCTTGCTACACTAGTCAGATTTGATGCT
Source organism: Stercorarius parasiticus (assembly GCA_013396915.1). Classification (NCBI taxonomy): domain Eukaryota; kingdom Metazoa; phylum Chordata; class Aves; order Charadriiformes; family Stercorariidae; genus Stercorarius; species Stercorarius parasiticus. Next base: position 27,677 of record VWZL01004133.1, read on the forward strand.
GTTTTTCATAATTCTGTGCTTCATTTCTTACTACTTTTAATTTTCTTAGAGGCAATCTTGAGTTTATCCACTCTCATTTTATATTATTTTGTTGTCTTCTTTTTCCTTTAGCTTAAATAATTCCCTCTTCTTTCTTGTACAAATCTTGTACATTGACAGTAATATTACTTTATGTCTATATTGTGTTTGCTATATTCTGACATTACTTTTGTTTATTTTCATATCTTCATCCGGTTGGTAGTTCACAACCACCTTATTATCAGCTAATATATCCTGGTCTTATTTCTCTTCTGCTTCTATCCAGTAAGTCCCCAGTTTCTTTTTAGCATCAAGTAAATGACTAACATTGTTCCACTGAATTTCATTCTCCCTTTTCCATCCCTAAAGGTTATCAGTCCCTTCATGAATAATATTCCAGTTCTCTCATGTCTTGCTCATGCCTTCATTGTTGAAAATTATTAGCTTTGTTGATATCTGAAATGAAGAATTTATGCAGTTTTTAAGCAATACCTAGATTGTATGCAATCTTAATGCTGTGTCTATGGCATAATAGCATACATCTCTCATTACTTTTAAGGTCTGAAAAATCTTATTTCTTTTGCTTTAATTAATCTATAAGATTTATTTTGAAAGAGTTCATGAATCTCTTAAATGGTAGTCTCATTTCCTACATGGCTTGATAAAATGTGAAATCATTCATTTTGATGAGTAATGAAATTGGCCTGGATTGACAACTCACAGAGAAATTCTTTGTCAAGCTCAAGCTGACACTCTTACGTGTTTCCTTGTCTCTTCTTTGTTTCATACATATCAAAGGACTCCTGGATGCCTTCTACAGACATGAATATGACAAAAAAGACTTCTTTTTATTAGGCTGTAGAGCACAGAAATGTTATGTCCGATGTATGGTACCCTGGAATTTGAAATGAAAGATGTTAAATTCTATTATAAGCACATTACTTACCTCCATTAAAGGAAGAAAAAAATAATATTCCAAGACTTTAACAGGTCATAAATAGCTTTTGTATTCATCTTAACACAGAAACAACAGGAATACAGTGATCAATACCCATTTAATCATAACTTAATCTCCATCAGTTAAACCATCTCTGAATATCTATATCTCAAAAATAACCCTAAACCCATAAGAAATAAATAAAATAAAATAAATCTTTTTCAGAAAAAGCAAACAAAAAAAACCCCAAACCCTCAACTTTTCAGTAGTTATGCAAAGAATAAAAATATGTCCATGCATATGTTGTTATGACACATTAGCCAATATATTAGGCGTCATGGTAATACCACGGTCAGATGGTCAGATGATGATATTTTTTCCACTCTCTATTCTAATATTTCATTTTAAGGTTATCTGGGTCAGAAAACCGTCAGCAAAGTGCTTGTTATTGTCGCCGTGTGTGACTGATGGCTCATTCTAAATATGCCAGCACCATGATTCTATCAGCAGTGGCATAAGATATATCAGAATATTTTAATATCATACTCTGGCATTTTTGCTGCTTTGAGAAAAAGCTGGTGTTCATTTGATTTTTAACACAAAGCAGAGAAGAATAAGGATTTCTAAATTATGCCACGCCACTGGTATCCTTAACTTACCTAAAATATTAGTAAATAGCAAACTATGTAAACAAACAGCTGAACCCCATACATCAAGTATGTAATTTAAACTTGAAGTGAGAGAAATCTCTTCCTGCTGGTTAAATAAATAAATAAATACAGATGACAAGATTAAGTTCCTCAGGAAAAAGAGAACACCCAGGAATATTTATTTAATCTTCTTTATTTTCTTACAAATACAAATAAAATATCATGTTTTATTTTCTTTTAAAGAACCTCAAACATTTAAAAAACATGAAATTCACAGACATCAGAAATATATATATAAAAATAATTAACTTCTCAGTCCATCTTACTGAAATTTCTATATAATTTATGTTACTAATTATACAGCAGTACTGCTTTGCAGTCTCACTGCTGTATCATAGAATCATAGAATACTTTCAGTTGTAAAGGACCTTTAAGGTCAACTAGTCCAACCTCCCCTGCAATGAGAAGGGACATCTTCACACTAGATAATGTTGCTCAGAGCCCAACGCAACCTGACCTTGAATGTTTCCACAACTTCCCAGCGCAACCTGTTCCACTGTCTCACCACCCTCACAGTAAAGAATTGCTTCCTTATATCTAGGCTAAATCTTGCCTCTTTCAGTTTAAACCCATTACCCCTTGTCCTACCGCAACAGGTCTTGCTAAAAAGTTTGTCCCCATCTTTATTATAAGCCCTCTTTAAGTACTGAAAGGTTGCAATAAGGTCTCCCCGGAGCCTTCCCTTCTCCAGGTTGAACAATGCCAACTCTCTCAGCTTGTCCTCATAGGAGAGGTACTCCAGACCTCTGATCATTTTTGTGACCCTCCTCTGGACCCAATCCAACAGGTCCACGTATTTCCAGAGTTGGATGCAGTATTCTAGGTGGGGTCTCATGGGAGCAGAATAGAGGGACAGAATCACCTCCCTCAACCTTCTGGCCATGTTTTTTTTTTTGATGCAGCCCAGGATACTGCTGGCCTTGTGGGCTGTGAGCACGCATTGTTGGGTGCAATATTTCCCTTTTTCCAGTCGTCAGGGACTTCACCTGACTGCCATGACTTTTCAAATATCATAGAGAGTGTCTTGGTAACTACATCAGCCAATTCCCCCTGAACTCTGCGATCCATCTCGTCAGGTCCCATAGACTTCTGTATGTTCAGGTTCCTCAGGTGGTCACAAACCTGTTCTTCTCTTACAGGGGGGGAACCCCAGTCCCTGTATTGTGGTCCATCCACTCGAGAGGTGCGAGAAGAGAGGTTGCTAGTGATAACTGAGGAAAAACCAATATTGAGTACCTCAGCCTTCTCCTTGTCCATTGTTACCGGTTTGCCAGTTTTCTTCATTGAGTGGTATGCTTTCTTTCACCTTCCTTTTCTGGCTGACATACCTGTAGAAGCCCTTCTTATTCTTCTTTGCATTCCCTGCCAAGTTCAGCTGCAGCAGTGCCTTGGCCTTCCTCGGCATGGCAGGGGGGTTGGGACTAGATGACCTTTAAGGTCCCTTCCAACACTAAAAATTCTATGAGTCTATGATTCCTGACCCCATCCCTACACAATCAGGCAGCGTCCCTATACAGTTCACAGGATACCTGTCCCTGCTTCCACTGCCTGTGCATTTCTTTCTTGCCTTTGAGTTCGACCAGCAGATCTTGATTCAGCCATGCCAGTCTCTTGCCTTCCTTTTCTGATTTCTTACATGTGAGAATCGAGAGCTCTTGCTCTCTGTGGAAAGCATCCTTTAAGATCTGCCAGCTCTGTTTTGTTCCCTTGTCCCTGAGAACAATTTCCCAGGGGGTCTTATTGACTAACTCCTTGATCAACTGGAAGTTTGTTTTCCTAAAACTCAGGGTCCTGACTTTACTCTTCGCCCGACCCATACTCCTCAGGACTGCGAACTCCATCAGTGCATGATCACTGCAGCCCAGGCTGCCTCTGATCTTCACATCACTGATTAACTCTCTTGTGTATGGGTTTTTTAATGCTTGACTATAGTATCATTTTGAAATGTCAGTTTAGAAGCCTTATGCAGCATTCAGCTTGGAATTCCAAGGAAGGAATTTCATCCATTTCTTTCAGTTCTTCAGGAAAGTAATCACAGAAACACAGTACCTGAAACCTAGTTGTTTGCTGCATCATTTCTAAGTAGCTTTCATGTTTCAGGAGGTGATAAAAGCCCTTTCATAAAGATTTAGATTTCCTTGTCCCCTTTAACTGGCTCAACTACGAGACTTTTTTCTTGTAATTCTATCCCTCCTACTTCACTACATATTTTCACTACAGAAAAATAATGTTAATTCCTACAGATTGTATTTTTGACCTCAGGTAGTTCTTTGTCTGTGTCTCTGAAGATTCATCCTTTCTCATTTGATGGCCAGGGTACCTATATGCTTCTCTTATACTTTACTGTAGTCTAAAGATTCACTGCCTAGCATTCGATTTGACAGATTACTTATGTTATGCATGAGTTGTATCCTGTAATATGTCCATATTTGGCAGTAATGTGCAAACTATTGCATTAAGAAAGGGTTTATAGGAAGAAAGACTTCAGACACAAACTAGAAAATATTGGAAATCCAATCTGTGCTATTATAGGTCATCTATTTCTTATGAAAGTTGCAGAAAGTCTTCAAAACTTCTTGTCAGTTGGCTGGAAATTTCAGATTCTTAGAATCTTACTGGGGGTATGTGGCAGGAGAACACTTGGACTCAGAGACAGACTAAGCTGTATAAGCTGCCTTTTCATAGGAGTCTTGGCTAAATACACATAAAGTGAGTATAAACCACCTCTCAATAAAAACCCAAATGTCTGAATCTTCAGCTAGATGAAAGCATGAAAAACTGCATTGGAACTTCGTCCTTTCTGAGTAATTAGTTTTCTGATCTTACAGCAATATTAATTTAGGAAATTCCTGTTCCTCTTCTGCCCTTGCTGCTCTTTTTCACCTCTCTAACACAGATTGACACTGTCCTGGTTTGCCGGTACTGTTTTTACATGAAAAATACCCACTTTCTTTTTATTTATATATGTGTACATATACATGCATGTATACTGATGTTATTCATTAATCTAACTCATGACCAATTGTTTGGTTTGAAAAAGCAGCTAAGTATAGCAAGCGATTTCTTAAGCAAATATTAATGTCAGAGTCCCCATACCAAAAATTGCCTCTCATTTACATATATTTTGTATTGCTGCTATCATTAGTCATTTATATTATAGTAATTCACATCAACTGTACACATGAAATGTATATATATGAAAATTCTTAAAAGGAATTGTCTTAAAGATAAAAACATGTAAAGAAGTATGCTAGCAAGAGAACCAGTAATGTAAAGCATCAACAATTGTTTTCATGTTTTCTTATTTGAATTTGTGATTGCTTCTTGAACAAGTTAAGACAGTGTATCCTTTATCTGGAATTTTAGGATGTATAACTGTTTCTTTTTTTACATGATTGAAGTAACGCAAGATGGTTTAAACTGACTTCAGGTGAACAGAGGTTAGGATGCTTAATAAAGGTACTTTAAATATTAAGAGCTAAACCTTACCATAGGCAAATAATGAGACACCTCAGTATTGTTCTCTTTACTTACAGAAAAGGTAGTTGTCTGAATGTTCAAAGGCAGCTAATGTTTTTCAGACATTTGTAAGAAATATCCTTACCTAGAAGTTAAATGGGGATATTGGAGGCAAATTAACTACAGTAGAATTAACAAAGTGAGAAGGAAAAATGGATTTAGCCCTCTCTGTTCTTTTTATCAAGGACGAATATATTGCCCGGACACTGTTCCTTGAATATGTATTTGGTTATTTTCTCTCTGCTGTGCAGGTGATTAAGAATTTATCTTTAATTCTGTCAGGCAGTATTCATGATTTGGACTTCTCATCAAAATTTCACTTGCTACGTTCACTCAATTCTGAATTTTGATGTGTTGTCACTTCTCTGAGCTTGAAATAATTAAGTAGATAACAGTATTTTTCTGTGAAGGATCTGCAATAGAAAATGACTAGAAGTATTTAGAATTGTCCTGGTTTAAGAACTATGTATAACAATGAAAATTTTTCCTTTGACTCATCACATCCTAAGCACCATGTTTTCCTTTTAAATAATATTGTAGAAGATGGCCACCTTGGTAGTAACTTCCACTAGATAACACTAGATAACAATATGTACCAGAAAAGATGGTTCTACTTCCCTCTAGCTATTTGTCTTTCATTTTACTAGAACCTTGTCTAGTGCTTTATTAGCCAAGTTTCAAAATTTTTACAAGCACTCAATGGAAAACTCAGAATTAACAATTTATTTATAGCATCCATGCCTCTCATACTGGATAAGCATAAGTAAAGGTTTTGAGATTTTTCTGTTTAATCATTTTAACCAGTTTCCAGTGACTCTTTATTCTATACAAATTTTAGTAAGTGGAGTGCTGAATAAGTATTTTTTGATGGCTCTAATTGGTGAACTGAGTTTTCACGTAATTTTATTGGGACTGCAATATTAGTCGCTTTACTTGCATGATATTGTTTCTGTTACCTTACATAATCCTTATGGAAATGACTTTCTAAAAACACCACTTATAATCAGAGACAAAGCACTGAACTTAAGAAACCTATGATGTGAGATAAGACAATTAAAGTATTCGAGATTGGCGTTTTGCAGTGAGAGTGCAGTATTTTGTTTTAATTCTGTTTTATTCAATCACAATATAGAACTTCTGTTTCTGGATTGATTCTGGGAATTACAACCACTGGAAGAAAAGAAAATCCTCACTGGAGACTGAAGAAGAAGTAGGTGTTCTGACACTAAGCACTTTTGTTAATATACAATGTTAAAATTTTTATTGTCCTAGCATAAATAACAAGTCTTTCATTTCTTCTGTTTCTGCAGGAGTCATGACTAATGTTGAAATCTGCATTTCTGGTACATTATCTGAAGTTTAGCAGGGAGATCCTGCCTATGCAGAGGTGATTTAAACGTTCAAGACAGAAAAAAAAAAAAAAANATGTGGGAAGTAATGTAAAAATGTAAAAGAAAGAGACAGAAAGATGGAATTTCAGACAGTGGTGAGGAATCAGGGTACTGGACTAGGTGATACTGTGTCTTCTTTATGAAAAAAAACACAACAAACTGACATGAAATTATCAGTGACTGAATGTCACTGGCGGTGGTATGGAGTATGAGGTGAATTCACCGAGGTGAATATAGAAAATTTACTCTGTTTTGTGAAGCACTGCACGCTTTACTGTGATTCCTGATGCCCTTGGTGGTGCCTTCGTAAAACCTCAGATTTCCTACGCAATTTGGCCAGATTATAAAAATATGAAGTATAAACTCAACCTTCTAGAGATCGTAACGTTGCTACAGATCTATACCAACTCACTTTTTCTAACTTTGTGAGCAAGAGTATAGTCTGCTTTGTGGGTTTTACAATGTTGCCATGGTTATCAACTTGCAATTAAGAAGCTATCTGTCCATAAACATCCCTTAGACCTGAGGAGCAAGGAGTTTGACTGCAAGGACTGGACATCTGTTTTACAGACCCACACCTGATGGTAGAAGTCTCTCCTATCTTATGAACTATTATTATTACTATTTCTTAACTATTTTTTTTCTATGTAATCTCACTCTACACTATGTGTGAGAGCTGTAAGGTGTGTGAGTGATAGGAACTGGAAGAGGGGCCTCGCATAACACGTCCTGCAGATCTGTGTAGTATTCATCTCAGAAGATTATTGTATAGGCAGTTAGTGATCCACATAATGGCTAATCAAGGGTCATATCTCGATATGATGTATACCATCTGACCACTATGTAATCAAAGTATATTTAATCAATAGTATAATTAGTTGATGTGTGCATAGTCAATGCATAATCAATGTACATACAGTCAATATGTATTTAATCATAAATATATGTATAGTGTATTGTCTTGAATTATTATAAGCATCTCTTCATTCCAGATTTGATTACTCTCTGTGACTGAGGAATCTGTACTGTGATCAAGAACCTGCCAGAATACGAGTGAAACTGGAGATGGACAAACCACACCACAATTGCAATCTGTGCAGCATGCTGTGCCCTGACCAGAGGTACACTCAATGCTTTATCCTCTTGGGGCTCCCAGCATCAGAAGGGATGTAAGATTTTAGAAGTAGCTATCACCTTTTCTGGGCTATTAATAAATAGTTAATAGTCTTGCAAGTTTTTATACCTTTCTTTTTGGCATCCAGAAAGAACCAGCACTTCCCCAATGCAAAACAGCCTGGGTACCAGCAACTGCCATGGACATTGTCAGACACATCCATGGGACTGGTATGGAAAGAACCCTGGAGACCCAGACTGCACCTTTCTGGGCTTCAGCAACCAGGAAGGAGGAATCTTCTGTCCCTGGCATCCATTTGACTCAGTGGATCCTATACTATCTCTATAGAGAGGAATTTGGCTTTTACAACCATGGGACAGGTTTTGAGCATTGAAGACTTGAGCATGGAATCCACCTGATAAAGTGAGACAAAACCGTCTTTGCCAATAGGTTGTCCATCCTTGACAGAAGACCTTTAAACTAGGAATGATGTGGGAGGGAGGTGACAACTCACACTGGAATAAAGCACTTATCTACAAAAAGAGCAAGAAGGAGGATCCAAGGAACTACAGGCTAGTAAGCCTTACCTCAGTCCCTACAAAGGTGGTGGAGCAAATCCTCCTTGACACCATTTCCAAAGATGTTAAGGACCAAAATGTAACTGAGAGTACGTAGTATGGATTTACATCGGGAAAATCTTGCCTGACCTTCTGCAATGAGATGACTGGCTTGATGATGAGAGCACAACAGTGAATGTTGTTTATCTTGACTTTAGCAAGGCTTTCAACATGGTCTTCCATAATATTCTCATAGACAAGTGGACAGTGAGATGGACTGAAAACTGGCTGAACTGCCAGGCTCAAAGCATCATGATCAGTAGCATGAAGTCCTGCTGGACATCAGTCAATAGTGCTACTGTAGAGGACTGAGAGAAAAAAAGGCCTGGAGAAAAAAAGGCTCAGGGAAATCTTGTGTGTAAATAGCTGATGGAAAGGAAGAAAGAAGATGGTGTCAGACACTTGTCAGTGGCACACAAGACAAGAGGCAATGGACTCAAATGCAAATACAGGAAATTCCACTTAAACATGAGTTTTGTTGGTTGGTTTGATTGTTTTACTGTGTGGGTGGTCAAACCCTGGAACAGGTTTCCCAGAGAGGCTGTGGAGCATTCAGTTTGGACATATTCAAAACCGCACTGGACACAGCCCCGAGCACCCTGCTATAGTTGACTAGATTGATCCACAGGTACCTCATTCATTCTGTGATTCTGTGATCATTATTTTTGTTGCTGTTCTGGCCCAACGTGATTCTTCCCCTGTCCTATGGGTGTAGTAAAAGTCAGTGAATGTTTAAAGCACAGACTGGTGATACTGTGTCCACTAACATGACAAAAAGTTATTAGAATTAAATCAGAGAAGTAAGCTGATAATTTAAAAGGGAACATCTGCTCAGAGCAGGTAGAGGATTGTTCTTACCTGTGTTTCTTGTGATATACATTTCTAGGGCTAAGCCTGAGCAATTCTTAAATTGTTTATTAGAACAGGAGTAAATATTTGATGTACACTATTTTTATGGTTAGTAGAGTTATCAACACCAAGGACATGGAACTCTTTTTTCAGGACACACATGCAACAGCAAGTAGGCCAACTATTTTAAAATCTGATATTTCTGTCAGATTATTAACTAAAAAGATTGCATAAACATAAAGTTACTGAATTCTAAATCAATTACGAGTAGTTGAAACAGTTCAGTTTATTTGCATGTCCGTGTGTTTGGAATCTGGGTTTAAAAAGAAATCTCTTCTACTAATCTGAGATGGTAAAAATAAAACTGTCGGTATCTCATGTTCTTCCTACAGTTTCTCTTAAGCCTTCTTGACCTTTTTCCTATAACAGAGGCCATTATATCTGTTTTTAAAGATATACAGTGAAACACATATTAAGTATTGGATTTAGAAGACTGGATTCATAGAAAATTCAAATTTATAATTTCTGACATCTATGCCACTTAACATGAGCTATTAGATTTGACATGCTTCAACTAAAATTTTTTTTTTAAAAGTAGGAATGAAATGTTCTTGCTTCATTATATTATTTCAATGACTAGATGATTAACATAAATGCCAACGTTGTGGATGATTGAAAACTTAGGAGGTGTAGAACTGTTAAATTTTACAAGATGACCACCAGAATTTTCCATAGCTTCTAATATATTAAGATTCCTGTAGTCATTCAGGTGCTCAGAAATAGAGCAATGTTGCCTCTAGTGAATAATTTCTTGCAATTTTAAAAAAAGTTTTTACTGTTGTTCATTCTGCCTGTAAATGGAAAGAGTTTCTATAGACACTTGAACATACAGTGTGTACTTATTTCTAGTGATTCTACAGTAATTTATATAGGCTAATAATCTAGCCTGTTAAAAATTTAAGGTATGGACTGCAATGTCTCTCATACATTGGATATATTTTTAAAGAATCATTCATGTTAAGTCCTTTAATATTCATCAGAACAGCTACTGGACTATTCTTGACATTTTAATGAAAATCTTATTCTGATAATCTTCTGAACAATATTATCTTTTATCCTGAAAATAATTATCTGTAATATCAATTTCCAAAGCCATCAATTTAGTCTTTGAAAAATTAAACTACTAATTCCATCGCTTTCAGTTGGTTATATTTGAAACAAGCTGTAATTCATTGGATCTTTATTGTAATGTTTTTAGTGTTAAGTCATACTAATTGCAAAGGCTTCAGAAGGCCAACAAGAAAATGAATTCTGAGATCAGAAACTGAATATGCCGCTTTGCTTGCTTAAAATACAACACAAACTATTGTTACTTAAAAAATTGTTACAATTTATTTTTAGTCTACGTAATGTTTCAAAAGTTTAAACAGAACTGTTTAACCAGTTATGATGATGCTAACAATCACAGTCTAAAGTACTTATTAATACAAAACAGATCTCTTAAACATTGTTGCAGTGAAAAGTTTTATCTCCTAGTATCTCTTTTTCTCTGTGTTACATTCACCCTTCCACTGTGTTGACAAAAGTTTGGGGAGCATGGTTATGGCAAGTTGCGAGCCTCCTGATGTCTTCTCCAGGAAGGCAATCATTGTCATGGTGAGAATTTCTTCTTTCTCTTATCTGAAGGACCATGATGTTAACGGTTATAGTTTCCTCTTCCTTGCTGTGGGGTTCACGTAGGCCCATTCTTAACCAATTTTTGTACATGTTGCTCTTTCTCCATTTATCTGCAGCTCTCTATTGTTTTCAACTTCAGTCTATGTACAGCTTTTCAGTATGTGTTAGATACTTAGATTTTTATGTTAACCCTAAAATAATTTCTTCCCACCTCCTGAGATTGTGTTGTTATCTATAATTTACCATGCATGAGCTGTTGATAATTCTGGAGCTTGTTTTCATCTCTGTAATCATCTGGCACATATCTTCAAGGTCTCTGCTGTAACCCCAGTCTTGTATTCCTTCACATGCATCATGACCCACTTAGTGGATGAGGCTGTGGATGTTGTTTACTGGGACCTTAGTAAAGCCTTTGACCCACAGCATTCTCCTGGATAAACTGTCTGCTCATGGCTTGGATGGACTTACTTTTTGCTGGGTAAAAAGCTGGCTGAATGGCCAGGCCCAAAGGGTGATGGTGAATGTAGTTAAATCCAGCTGGCAGCTTGTCACAAACAGTGCTCCCCAGGGCTCAGTATTGAGGCTGGTTCTGCTTAATATCTTTATCAATGATCTGGAAAAGGGGACTGAGTGCATCCTCAGAAAGTTTGCAGATGGCAGCAAGTTGGGCGGGAGTGTTGCTCTGATTGAGGGTAAAGTGGCTCTACAGAGGGATCTGGACAGGCTGGATCAATGGGCTAAGGCCAATGGTATGAGGTTCAACAAGGCCAAGTGCTGGGTCCTGCACTTGTGTCACAACAACCCCATGCAACGCTAGAAGCTTCCCCAGGTTTTATGCTGGAAACCTGCCTAGTATAAAAAGACCGGGTGTATTTGTTGACTGCCGGCTGAATATGAGCCAGCAGTGTGTCCAGGTGGCCAAGAAGGCCAATAGCATCCTGGCTTGCCTCAGAAATAGGGTGGCCAGCAGGACTAGGGAAGTGATTGTCCCTCTGTACTTGGCACTGGTGAGTCTGCAGCTCTAATACTGTGTTCAGTTTTGGGCCCCTCACTACAAGACAATGAGGTGCTAGAGCGTGTCCAAAGAAGGACAATGAAGCTGGTGAGGTGTCTGGAGAATAAGTCTTATGAAGAGCAGTTGAGGGAACTGGGGTTGTATAGTCTGTGGGAAAAAAGGCTGAGGGGAGACCTTATAGCTGAGGGGAAACCTCTCTACCTGAAAGGAGTTTGTAGTGAGGTGGGGGTCAGTCTCTTCTCCCAAGTAACAAGCAATAGGATAAGAGGAAATGCCCTCAAGTTGCATCAGGGGAGGTTTAGATTGGATATTCGGAAAAATTTCTTCACTGAAAGGGTTGTCAAGCATTGGAACAGGCTGCCCAAGGAAATGGTTAAGTCATCATCCCTGAAGATATTTAAAAGACATGTAGATGTGGTGTTTAGGGACATGGTTTAGTGGTGGACTTAGTAGTGTTAGGTTAATATTTGGACTTGGTGATCTTAAAGTCTTTTCCAACATAAATGAATTTATGATTTTATGATACTATTATTCTAGGATCATAGACAGTTCTTTCTAAACTGTTTACGTCACAGATAACACAATTGGACATAAACTACATGGTTATACACAGCTTTAAAATTCATGTCATTCACCAAAAAATGCAGACTTGATCCTTGGTTGAAATTCTTGACCTCTTATACTTCTCTTCTATTTTAATTTTCCCATCAACAGCAATGCTAATATTTTTTCACCAAATGATTTGACAAAATTAACTTCTCTTTACAGCTGTCTAAAAGGAAGGCTCATTAATACCTTTTTTGACCTCAAAGACTGCAACAGAATACATTACAGGAAAATTATAACTCTGACTGACTGATCAGTTTTGTCTGACCTTGTTTAAATAAATAATAAAAAAGAAAACATTAAGAAAACTCCAATCCACTGTATAGTTGCTTCACTATATTCTATATAATTCCTCACCGGTTTGATCTAAGCTTTTTTGGCTGTAATGCAAGTGAACAGTAAGCTTTTAAAAACTGACCTAACACTCTTTTAACATGGTAGTTGTATCCTAGAGAGATTGTAGCACTGAACAATGTCTGAATGTGGTGTAGATACAATGAAAAAAATTATATCATTAAACTGGAAATATGAAAGTAGAAGATAAACGTGTATCAAAACTAGGAAACCGTCTTGCAAAAGGCCATGCATGACATCTGTAGAAAGAAGAAATTAAGCAAGCTGTCTTGTGAACGGTAATCTACAGGCATCCTTCCTTTGTTTATTTCTATTATGTGTATTTTTATTTTCTCTGCATTTGCACTAAACATGTCCCTCATAGCTTAGAATCACAGATTTTTTTTCCAATTTTCTATATGAATAAAGGATTTCTTAATATTTATTACTTCTACAATATCATAATTCTTCCACATTCTTTGGGTTTTTTTGGTTTAGTTTGTGTTGTCTTTTTTGGTTTGGGTTTTTTGTTTGCCTTTTCACCCACAGAGTTTAATTAGATCAACGTCATTCATCCTTTTCATTCTTTTTCATAAAATAAAATCTTCTATTTTATTTCAGATCCTCCATCACAAGAATTGAATTCTGCTGAATTTTTTCCTGATTGCATCTGTCATACTTTCCTTTTAAAAAGAACACATGCCAGCTTCACTTTCATCTGTAGATATAATAAACAAAGCTTAAAATAGCAAATGACTTTGCGACAGGCTGAGTTGCAAAGAAACTTCTACTCCTATCTCTTCTTAAAGTATTCCAGTACTTAAATGGTTATCCTTGGAACTTTTCATGAAATTAAGCTATTAATTTTCTTTATTATTTAATGTTTTCAGCTATTCTATGATTAGTATAACTGTCGTAAAATTTGCCTGTGCCAAAGAAGGTATGCTAATCTTGGCCCTTAGAATGTAGAATCAAGAGCAAAGGTAGGAGATAATGACATTGGCTAACCGTGGAAAAGCACTCTGAATCTTCAAATCAAGGGGTGTAAAATCAAGTTCCTAAGTGGAAAGTTTGGAAAATAGGTTAATAGCCTTGTTTCCAAAAACTGAGATATCAACGACTCCCACTGCTTTTCTGAGAGCAACTGTGAAAATATGTTGAAATTCTGCACCCATATAAAGATGATGACCCACTATAAGTGGAATAGTGCAACCATTAATCCTTGACTCATCATACCTTTGCCCCAAATCTAAAATGATCCCCAGCACACTTGGTCATCCGCATTTGCACTGGATCCTATCTTTTCTGTTTACACCATAATTGCAGAGTATACCTTTCGTTTGTTCAGTTGACATGTCAGATAGCAGAGACAAGCAACGGACTCTGAACTTTCAAGATGGCCTTTGTGGTAAGCAGACCAAATCAGCAGTATAAATTATCTAAAAATAGACCTATTCGTGTAGCTAACTAAATATGACTTTGCCATTACTAGTAGAAAACCCACATTGACCCCTCAGTGCAGGGACTCGGGACTTGTCTGGGCTTGCCTTGGTCAGAGCTGTTTTTTCCATCTTTTAAAAACTTCCCAATGGCTAAGTGATTCTTGATTTGTTTGTATGAGGTTACTTTGTCTGGCTATCAAATATTGTCAAGTTCTGATAAACCCAGGCAGTCACTTCATAAAAAGTAATAGACTTCTATGTTAACTGGAGTTGGTGGAGGCTATTGTGCAGTAAATTGAACAGTCAGACAGTAGCTGGGGATGAATGAAAAGAAAGCAGGCTGTGACAAGAAAGCCCATAACAAGAGCTCCAAGCAGATTGCAAGAGGGAGCAAGGGATCACCACTATAAGAATCGCTTCTACCTGAAGAACTCAGGACACTGAAGACTCCTTCTGGCACCCCATCAGCTCTCTGCTTGGGAAAGACTGTTGCCATTGATCATGAAATCCGGAGAAACATTGGAAGTATGATCACAAATACTAGAGGAAAAGGGTAGCTATTATAAAGTGTTTTGTTTTGTTTTGTTTTGTTTTGTTCTTTTCTATAACAATTTTGGGATTATTATTATTAATGAGTCTTTTTGTATTAATTTGAAATCTGAGTGTTAGCATTACTGTAACTAGACTAAGAAGAGCTGTTTCTTGTGTTTTGATTCAACTGTTAAGATTTTAATTAGTCTAACAATAAATTCCTGGCTTCGTGTGTGCATGGCTTATTCCTTTAACCTGTTAACAAGATTATTAGTGTAACAACGATTGCCGGGCAAAAGTTCATTTTTTTTGCTAATGAAAGAACTATGCATAGCATGGAATGTACAGAATTTTGCCCAGGGTCAAACTGATAATTACTTAGAAGAATGCCACTTGTGATTATTACTTAATTACTCTTTTTGTGTATATTTACATCTGATAATTACACTGCCATCTAAGACAATCTACAGTAAGATATCACTAGGACATATAATTTATTTATATCTTGTTAGTTAGTTTGTTTTATCTCTTAGCAATAAGATATGTTTCCAAGTTTTTGGCAGCCTGAATTAAATGGAAATTGTACACACACAATGAACAGCCATGGCATGCGCTTCGACCATCTGCATTTCAGTAAACTGGGAGTGAAAGAAAACATCAAGAGAGCTACCTGCAGAGATGGGCAATTCCTGGGAGAGATCATATAGATTTTGTTTTCTTGTTTTCTGAGGAAGAAAAAATGAAAAAGTTAGAAGAGCTGAGGAAAAAGATAAGGTGATGGAACTAGACCGAACGGGAATGAGAATGATAAGGAATAGTTGATTTTGCAGATAGAAGGTTATGACAGGGAAAATAAATGGAAGTCTTTATGTGAATAAAGTACAAGTGTGACAGGTGAAGGAACTGAAATATTAGATGGTGATACTTAAGTTCATGGAAAAGTCAACAAATGCCATGTGACTGGAGAACGGGCATCAAGGACTGTGGCTGTTGGAGTTACAATGAATGTAGAAACAATGGTGCTTGACATGGAATATGTCAGAGATGAAGGGGAGAACAGAGTAACAATGAAGCCAAAAAAGTCAACACAGCAACCACTTCCCTGGGCAGACTGTTCCAATGCTTAATAACCCTTTCAGTGTAAAAATTTTCCCTAATATCCAGTCTAAACCTCCCCTGGCACAACTTGAGGCCATTTCCTCTTCTCCTATTGTCTGTTACTTGGGAGAAGAGACCGACCCCCACCTCTCTATAACCTCTTTTCAGGTAGTTGTAGAGAGCGATAAGGTCTCCCCTCAGCCTCCTTTTCTCCGGCCTAAACAACCCCAGCTCCCTCAGCCATTCCTCATAAGACTTATTCTCCACATCCCTCGCCAGCTTTGTTGTCCTTCTCAGGGCCCACTCCTGCACCTCAATGTCTTTTGTGATGAGGAGCCCAAAACTGAACACAGTAATTGAGATCGGGTCTCACCAGCGTACAGGGGGAACAATCACTTCCCTAGCCCTGTTCCTGACACAGGCCAGGATGCTGTGGGCCTTCTTGGCCACCTGGGCACACTGTTGGCTCATATTCAGATGGCAGTTGAGCAACACCCCCAGGTCCTTTTGTGCCAGGCAGCTCTCCAGCCACTCCTTCCCAGGCTTGTAATGCTGCATGGGGTTGTCATGACCCAAGTGCAGGACCTGGCACTTGGCCTTGTTGAACCTCATACCATTGGCTTTGGCCCACTGATACAGCCTGTTCAGATCCCTCTGCAATGCCTTTCTACCCTCAAGCAGGTCGATACTCCCACCTAACTTGCTGTCATCTGCAAACTTACTGAGGATGCACTCAATCCCCTCATCCAGATCATTGATAACGATATTAAACAGAACTGTCCCCAGTACCAAGCCCTGGGCAACACCACTCATGACTGGCTGCCAGCTGGATTTGTCTCCATTCACCACCACTCTCCGGGCCTGGCCCTCCAGACAGTTTTTAACTCAGCTAAGAGTACCTCCACCCAAGCCATGAGGAGCCAGTTTCTCCAGGAGGATGCTGTGGGAAACTGTATCAAAGGCCTTACTAAAGTCCAGGTAAACATGGCTGAGAATCGCACAAAAAATTAAGGGCAAGGCAAAATGAGTCTAGAGGGAAATTTGAGACATCAATATGAGAGTGCAAATTACCATTAACATGGATGGAAGATTAGATTCTTCACTCTTGTGCTTTGTTTCAAAGTGAAAGCCCTTCCACACCCCAGCTTGGCTGGATGAACTAGGTACTTCCCCTTGCAAAACTTTGGCAAACAAAGCAAGCAACAATTTGCAATGTGTAGGGTTTTTGCATGTGACTAAGAGACAAATGTACACTCAGAGAAAGAGCAAAAATGAAACTGATATGGCGAAATTAGTCCAAATGGTGGCTATGCATTTGAGATCTCTAAGGTCAAGGGTAGCAAACATGCAAGCTAAGGTCCAAATTCTCAATAAAGCACACACACAGATGACCATCTTCATAAATGCAGTCTGTTTGATGGAAAGTAAATCCAGGAACATGGAAATACAAGCATATATATTTTGTTACTGGGTTGCTTACTGGTAAAATGGGGTTTCAACTGAGAACAAAAAAACATATATTTTTTTAATCCTTTATACAGTTAGCAACCCTTAATTTCATCAAATAGGGACTATAACCCCAGAATTTCACTGACAAAGGGGTCTGACGGAATCTGGAAAATTATCTGATTACAATTTAAAGAAATTTACAGCAAAGATGACTGAGTAAAGGCAGAAGTCTCTGAAAGCATTGTGAAAAGAGAAGGAAAGAGTGTGAGAGAGTGAGAGCTTCACTTTCTCATGTGAGTAAAGGGAGGAGAATTATACCTGTCCTTAAGTTTTGTGGTGAGTGGAGTCAAGTTCCCTTCTCTCTCTCTCCCCTCGCTCTCTCCCCTCTCCCCAACACCCATCCTTTCCCTATGCTTTAAGCCCATACTATATGTAAAACTTCAATTAATTCTTATGGAGTTATTTTATATTTGTGTGTGTTAACCAAAAGGTGCTCTTAATTTAGAAGCTCTTTTTGTGGTGTTACCACCAGAGAATAAATAATTGCTATTAATCCTGGTCTAAGTCAAGGACTTGTGGATGTCGTCTTCTGGAAATAAAAAAGTTGTTCCAGAGAACCACTACTTTGGAAATCCTATCCAGGTCAGGATTATCATAAGCTAGCAGCTCTTTCAAGAACAGCCCTTCCTAGCTCTCTCTCTAGGTACTGGGAGCTATCCACAAAATGAAACTGTATTGTCATACCTGGACGGAGAATCACTTGATCATGCATACCCCTCCTATGTCCATCACGGTTATTACGATCCCTGAACTGGCATAGGATAGTGTCCAATTGATTCAGAACCATTTGAGACTGATCGCTGATCAAGCCCATTTATTCTTCTTTATTGCTAACAGCTTCTTTTCAACTCACCCTTAGGCATGGGTGGACCAACCTTACTGTTCAACCCTTTTTGCTTGAGATCTAAACTTCTGCTTCAGACAGCATCTGTGAGAGTCAGTGGGTGCAAGCTGGGAGCTCTGCTTAACAAATTTAATCATGATTCAGTTGTTACAAGTAAAAATTTTTTCCCTCACAAAATTTGTAGACTCACTGTAAGAAAGGACATACCAGTGGCTTTTGAAAGCAAGATCTGTATTTTACTAAGCTTTTCTACAATGGACTTTCTATAACATTACAGGTGTTGATCTCTCCAATACCTGACATTTTGCACACACCCAGTTCAAACTCCAAGATGCAGGGTTTCATTATGGTTAACGCATTAATGAAACAAGCTTCAAGAATATGTAGAACAGAAAAATTGGAAGTATTCTCAAACACTGCCATCCTGAGATACTTAAAAAAAAAAAAGAGAAGCAGAGATTTTGCTGTCCTACATACTCAAGAAAAACACGCTAATGTTTTATATTTCTCTTCCTAATGTATGCTTTTTTATCTTTCTTAAGTTTCTGAATGCTGCTCTCAGCAAAATGAATGTGATTTTCTTTTAAAATAATATTCTACCCTCTTTAGTGTCTGGAATAAATTCTGGCATTTCTTCAGAAAAAAGGAAAACCCGCAAACTTTTAGAAGATTCCTTTTTTTTTTTTTTTAAGATTACATTTGTGGAAGTTGTATTTGGTTTTGGCACCATTTTATTTTGTTTCTTTAAAGCAACAGTTTTTTTCCTTTCACTTTTCTTCTAATAATTTCGAGACAAAAGCAGGCACAATTTTTTATGCTTTTGCTTGCTTGTTTTTTTTTTCATTAATAAAGTCAACAGAAAAGCATTGCTTACCATGAAATGCAGCATGTTTGGCAGTAAATCACATACTGCAGTGTCTCACCCTCAGGATATTTAGTCCCTTTGAGGCAATAGTCTGAGCCAGCACTTGGAAGTATAAAATATACTCTACCATCCTGCTTAAAATAATGAAAATACCAGTAATATCAACCGTAATGAAATATTGTTTCGTTCTCTCTGTTTTAATTCCAATTACTGATAAAATAGTCAATGTCCTATTAATAATGCTAACATCCAGCTTGCATTTGCAGTTTAAGCTGCTTACAAGTTTTCTACTAAATATGCTGCAATGATTTATTTGCTACATTGTTCAAATCATAATGTATAGACGTACAGGGATTATTCCTCATCTGCTGAGATATAACCAACATTGACTTGGAATTTAGTGTCTATTCCAAGCATTCTGACAAGAAAGCAGACTAGTTTAGGGACATGAAATGAAAATACTTACATTAACATACGAAAGTACAGAGAACATAATATTATGATGTAATTTATGAAGTTTAAATAGAAGGATATTGGGATCCTTCGTTTGTCAGGATCAGAAGAAGTAACTAGAATATGAAAACATCATCAGCAAACTTGAAACAGGCATGCCAAGAAGGAACAAAATTATGACAAAGAAGTCTTCCTTTCCTTTCAAAACAACCTCAGTTAAATTGGCATTTATATCCTCTTATGAAAGGGGATCTAAACGCCTTGGCTAAAATGAAAAGAAAAAGATTTTTTTAGGGGTCAACTCTTCCTTTATCTGACATGTTTTAGGTGTCAGTAAGAGATGAAGCTATGCATAAATTTAATCTTGCAGACAAGACCTTACTGTCGTTAGTAGCATACAGGCAGGAAGCGCAGAAGCTCGCTGTAATCTCTTACTGTCAAATAGTTTCTGCTACTTCCATGACCTTTTGCAGTCTTGCAGGTTAATGATCGTGATTACTTACAGTCTGAGAATTCAAAAAGGTCTGCACTGTCTCTTTCCATTACAGGAAATAATCACAAACATACATACTATTCTAGAGGAGTCATGTAAATGTCTGAAGTGGCTATAACAAACCAAACATACCCAAACAAATAATTTGGTTTAAAAAAAAGGTGTGAAAAATAGCTATATAAAAAAAAAAAGAGCAGAAGCAAAACAAATACAGTCAGCTATTGGCACATTGCGAACTTACTTTCCTGTACTCATGAAAATATACTTCAAAAATATTAATGCCCCTTTTTTTTAATCTTTTTCTTCCTAGGTAGTTGGCAACAGTTACAGACACTTTCTCTAAGGGAAAATTTGCTTCATCTTCATATTGAAGGGTAACTGGTCATGGTAGTCAGAGTAAGCATGAAGATGAAATTATCTTTTACCCTTCTTTGTCTCTTATACCTCTAAACTAAAAGGATACTTACATATTTTTTATCCATTTGATTGGATGGATGCTCACATTTACATAAAAAAAAATTAACTGGGAGAAAAGGGAAAAACAAGCCTTTAGTTTTCACATAATTGAATGGCAAAGGAAGTTTAATATAACAATATATGACTTACAGCTTTTCTTTAGAGAAATCAATGTGTAAGCATTTTTCACTGACAACAGTATCTCACATGGGGGTCAATCTAGCTGGAAAATCTTTCATTTCTGAATTACAGTATTTCCAAAATGCCTCTGATCTGGAGTGGAGCCAGCCCATTCAGCACAAATCTTAGAGTCCTGTGGAATTTCACTCCCTAAAGCAGATAAATAAAATTTTAATGTATTTCAGCATCAATATCATTGCCAATCAGGAGACAGCTAGAAGATGGGTTTAGGAAAAATTTTTTTCTACTCAGTTCTTTCTGACTGAAAATCCCAACATACTGCTAGCAGTTCAATTCCCAATGTACGAGCAAGTCCCACATGAAACATGAGCTCCATTCCAGCTCAAAATCAGATTTTCCACAAGGCTGCCGCCCTTTTCATATATGACAGAAGAAAAAGTCCAAACCTTCAAAGACGGCAGAAGCAGCATGTAGCTAAAAGCTGAAAAAACACTTGAAAAAGACAGTGCAATGTCAGTAGCAGTTCTCTGATACCAAGTTGTTGGCCTCACCTAAAAAATGGCTCTATGTTTTTTGTATGTAAGCTGCTGTGGCATTCGGGAACTATGCAGCAACTCTTTTTTTTGTTATGTCAGATAAAGTGAATAGGTATTTCCCTCTTTTTTGCTGTTTCTTACCTTGTAAATCATGGGTTCAAGCAAGCCTGCTCTCCTCCATGCTTCATCTAAAATTAAGTGGTGGGACATATGACAGAAGCAAATTCATATTGAATGTCTGTTCTTTAGAGAAAAGTGCTACTGTAGTAGCATGGATCTTTATTGTTAAAACATTTATTACATTAGAAAAGGCAATTTTCAACAGAGCTTTTTAAAAAGGGCATTATGAGTAAATTCTTTTTGGAGTACTTCAAGTTAAAAACATATAAAACCCTCTGTTACAAGGACTAGTATGAAGTTTTTAGACAATCTAACCCTGGTAGAATATTTTTTCTCCTCTCAGCATATTTCTTGCAGTCTATATAGTTCATGTAAAGTAGCTTTTATAATTTGAACACTAAATTAAAATAATAATAGGAAAGTTCTACTAACTTGACATTAAGTTTTGCTCGCACAGGTACAACATTTGTGTTTGACTTTTCAAGTTAGGCTGTAAAGCTTCTTGCAGAGAAGGGAGGGAATAAAGTAAACAAGGGAATATGAATTCCAGATCGGTACTAGGAACTTGGGGCATCAGGGATCAGTACTGGGATTAATGATATCTAACATCTAATGTTTATAAACCTGGATGACAGAGTGGAGTGCGCTCTCAGCAACTTTGTGGAGGACACCAGGTTGGTGGTAATGGTCACTACGTGGGAGGGTAGGGGTGCCATCATAGGGACCTTGACAGGCTGGAGAAAATGAAATTTAGCAAAGGGAAATTTAAAGTCCTGCACCTAGGAAGAAATAAATTCATGCACTGGTACAGGCTGGAGTCCAAACTGCTGAGAACAGCTTTACAGAAAATACCCTGTGGCTCCGAGTGAACAAGCTGACCATGAACCAGCCATGTCATCTTGCAGCAAGGAAGGCCAACAGTCTCCTGGGCTGCATTAGGCAGAGCATTGCCATCAGGTCAAGGGATATGATCCTTTCCCTCAGCCCCCGGGAGACACATCTTGGTGCTGCGTCCAGTGCTAGGCTCCCCAGTAAAAGAGACAGGGACATACTGAAGATAATCTAGTCAAGGTTGGAAAGATGATCAGGGGCTGGAGCACAGAAGGTACAACAAGAGATTGAAAAAGCTAGGCCTGTTCAACCTGGAAAAGAAAAGGCAAAGAGCAGGCAATATTGCTGTCTTCAAGTACCTGATCAGAGGGTAAAGGGAATATGACTCACAGTCTTTTTGGAGGTGCACAACAACAGGACAGCAGCAACAAACCTGAGTTGAAACATGGGAAATTTCTATTAGATATTAGGATTTCATTTAATTAGTTATTTACTTACTTACTTATTTTGCTTGAGGGTGGTCAAGCACAAGACAAGTTACACAGACATGTGTAAGCTTAAAACTTTTTCTTGTTGAAATGATTAGTGAGCTTGAGTATTCTTTGTAGCAACAGTAAGCAATAGCCTACTTCAGAGTTTTTAGCAGTTATAGGAAGGCTGATGCTTCTCATCTCTCACTTTCAATGAAAATAACATTTAGATGAACCTTTTCTTCTTTTAGAAATATGTGTAGGTGTAGCCTCTGACCTGTAGTTTCCTTTCTTTTGTTTGTTAGGAGTCAATATCAATTGTCTTTGGTGCAATAGTACATTTGAAAATTACTACATTTCCAGTACAAGCAATACATAGTCATACACCCAAACACCTGAAACACCTCTCGTGTTTGCTTGGTTTTCAATGCCAAGGAATCACATACACACAACAATAAAAAATATACAAATGATGCAGTGACAAGACAATTTTTTAAGTAATCTGTCTTAACTTTTAGGGAGTCTTGCAGGAAATTTTGATAAATTCAGTTGGTACCAGAAATACCTTACGTAGTATTTGTTCAGATATAGCTACAGTTACACTGATTACAGTTGCATGTATGCACTGTCCACTCATATTATTTGGATTCAGCTGTAATGAAAGTTTATACAGGTGTGGGAAACTGATAAATAATGATGGATCTGATGGTACCCATTGAAATTCCGACCGGAGGAAATAGTATCATAAGCTAAGTATGTGTATTAGGGATGTCTGGCGCTATATAGTGAAACTTACAAAGAGGTATTAATGAAAATAAATTCATTTCCATTGTAGTCTTTACTTTTCATGAGAAGACAGTGATTCCCCCCCCCCCCCAATATATTTGAAAAATGAAAATCTTAACAAACTCTGTAAGAATGAGAGAAAATGTAAAGAAACTTAAGTACTGAATATTTACTGGGCCACATGTGAGGGGGGGGAAAGTATTTGTGTTTCTTGGTAGGTTTAGGAAAGTTTCAATATTCATCCAACTATACAAATAACGGAACAAGTAAAAACTAAGATAATTGACATCAGAAGAGTCAAAGGCAATTTCAGAATTTTGGAGAACTCACAAAATAAGAACACTTTCGCTTGGACTGGTGCATTCCCAATCAGACTTGTAGAATGAGTGTTTCCAGTGAATGGCTTTCTAAGATTTAAAGACAACTTTTCTACAGACAGAGAGAATATATTATTTTCTTGCAATTTTTTTTTT
>VWZL01004133.1:61315-88333 GCA_013396915.1 Stercorarius parasiticus
AAGAAACGTGTAGATTTGGCACTTCAGGGCATGCCCTAGTGTCAGAGATTGTGGGGGGGGGGGTTTGTGTGTGTGTATGGTTGGACTCGAGGATCTCAAAGGTCCTTCCCAACCATGTAGATTCTATGATTCTATGATTCTAATACAGAGCCAGTGGCAACTGAATTGAGCTTTACCGAGACATGCTTTTCATGTGTTTTTTTACAGTTCAAAGTACCCAACATGATAAAAGAGTGATGCCTTTGATCAAAGGACACTAGCAGCATGTTTTTCCTTGGGGCACAGCATGAGGGCACGTTGACATATTTGAAGGTGCAAGTCCCATCCAGATAGCAGTACAGGACTATGCCAGGTGGAAGAAGTCGTGCATGACACATTCATACTGTGTGTTTGGGACAGACTGTGGAGCAGTTATTCTGTCAAATCTGACATGATGTTGTTTTTGATGGAAATAGCTGTCTCACTCCAGGGGGAATCCAAGGACAAATGAGCACGTACACATGGGGATGATTAAGGGACCATCGCCCTAGAGAGAAACAGGGAGCAAGGCAAGCAGGCAGTGCAAAAACAAAGCCCATGTCTATACCACTAAATTAAGCATACTAGCTCTACATACCATTCCTCCATATTACCAAGTTTTCTGAGAACAAATACACTACTTATGTAACTTACTGTAAAATGGAATCCCTCCATCAAAACTTTTGACCCTTGGTTTTCACTATGACAGTACTGTGCTATATTTTTCATACCTTAAAATAGTGGTTGAAGGAAATAATATACTGAAGCGCAAAATAAACAGCCAATTTTGAAATCTGAACTTCACCATTGTGCTGCATGATGTTGGTAGACGAAAGAAATGTCTCTGGGCATGCTGTTCCAATGCTTGACTGTTCTCATGGTGAAAAAATGTCTCCTTATATCCAGTCTGAACCTTTCATTTTTTAGTTTATGCCCATCAGCTTAATCTATTTACATGGATCATAGGAGCTAGAACCAGTCCTCTTGGTAGCCTGCAGATAGGATGAACAGGTCCTTCAATTAGGACAATAATTTCTCTGTGGCTTTGTAGTCCTTTAAATAGGTTTATTGCTCAGAAAATCACTTTCTTATGTTTTATATATGGACCAATTCATTATTTACCCTAGTGAACTGTAAAGAGGACTTGATTTTTTAGAGTCCATATTCAGACATCATTGTATAAACTCAACCCAAAAAAAAAACGCATTCTTTGACTTTCCCTTAATATGTTGCTTAAAAAAAAGTCTCCACTTCAAAGTATCTGTTTTTAAAATATTATGCCAAACTAAAGGTGTACAGGAAGCATCAAAATATCTACATATTCCAATTTCATTAGCAACTCTTAAATATGAGTTCTTTAAGGAATTCAGTCATCTATATTATTAAAATGCTTATATTGGTCAGACTGGTCCATGGCACAGGTTTGGACCATGCTAATATTTGAGAGCACAGGGAAGAAAATATTTCAGCAGGCAGTTTGAGTGTGGCCAATGTGTTGGAGGGTAAAAAAGTTAAACAGTATGAATATGGGCAATTTTGTGCTGTCCATTTCAGTGCTAGAGGAAGGTCCAGCCATGTTTAATTTGTGCAGTTTGTGGGTCTAGTAATTTGCCATCTATTTTTGCTAAAAAATAATGTTCCAGATAACATGTTGAATGGAAAGAGAGAGAACATAGGAGAAAACATGTGTTCATAACCACAATATATTTTACCTTCATGCAGAAGAGACACCTGCATTTTGTTTTGCTCTGGTAGGGGACCAAGAGTCTGATTCTCCACTCAAAGACCTCACTGTATTGACTTGATTGGCATAGTCTTTTTTTTCTGCTGAATTGGCTCATAGGACTTCATTATCCATATTTCTATCAGAAAAGTTCTTTAGCTTTTACTTCTTATCTTTCATCTCCCCTTTTACCAAAAATTGAGAGATTAGATGTTCATAAAAAATAGAAGGATTGAGATACTTATTTTCTTGTGGGTAGAAAGATATTGCTTTCATTGCCATGCTTCTTTTGCTCAGGAGTGGAGTTGTAGCTCTGAACTTTATTAATTTGATGCAGTGTTGTATACTTGCATATCTGTTAACTTTGTATTTTCTCCTAAATGAACTTCTAGTTTTGGAAGCTGAAATCAATTTTGATTTATATTGCACCTTCAAAGAAGCTTTGAAAAACACAAAGAGGAAGGAGAGAGGTGAATAAGAATTCCTTGGACCCGGGTAGAAAATGTGCAG
The DNA here is from genome assembly GCA_013396915.1 of Stercorarius parasiticus. Classification (NCBI taxonomy): domain Eukaryota; kingdom Metazoa; phylum Chordata; class Aves; order Charadriiformes; family Stercorariidae; genus Stercorarius; species Stercorarius parasiticus. Next base: position 63,567 of record VWZL01004133.1, read on the forward strand.
TATTAAGTATTGATGTCCAGTATTTTCTTGTATTACTTTTGCCATAGTGTTCTGATTTGCTAAAACCGTAGAAATCTTTGCAAACATGCATTACTTTCATTTCACTCGGCTTTCTATCAGAACTATGTCTTTTTCTCTAACTGTCTGCTTATCCCACTCCTCAAGTCTCCAGCAGCTAATACTGAAGAATGTGGTGCTTGGCTGAGAGCCTGAAGGACCTAAGTATAAACTTCTACAGTTCTTAGTTTCTCAGAAGCCTCTTACAGTCCTTTTTGTGACGCTATAACTTATACCCATGGCATTAGCATAGAACTGGGCAGCAGATAAAGAAAAAAACAGATGAAGTTTTATTTATGTCTGTTTTAAACAAAATCTTCTGGGAGATAAATCCAGTGAAGGATGAACTCAAGGAATTTGAGTATCAATCTTCCCAGACAAAAGGAAGGGGGTTGATAGGGCCAATCAAATCTCAGCAAGTCAATAAATGGTTAAAGGACTGGTGCCACAGCCAAGGGTTTGGCTACTTAGGCCATGGGACTTGCTTTGAGAAACCTGGCCTACTGGGGACTGATGGGGTCCGCTTGTCAGAGAAGGGGAGGAGTATCTTTGGTCTGAGGTTTGCCAAGCTCATGAAGAGGGCTTTAGACTAGAATTGCTGGGGGAGGCGAACCTCAACCCATCCCATTCCTACCAGAGTGATGCCAATGTGAATAATAGATGCCCAGAACTGGAGAAGGGTCGCAGGTCTGCAGGAGAGTACCTGGAGTGCAGCACAAAACAATTCTGGCAACTCCAGACAGTAACTTAGTTTCATCAGGGGCCCAATTTAAATGCTTGTATGCAAATACACGTAACATGGGGAATAAACAGTAGTTAGAGACGTGTGCATACCTGCAGGGCTATGATCTTATTGGCATCACAGAGATGTGGTGGGATGGCTTCTATGACTGGAGTGTTGGAATAGAAGGATACAAACTCTTCAGGAAGGACAGGCAGGGCAGAAGAGGAGGGAGTGTCACCCCATGTGTCAATGACCAGCTGGAGTGCATGGAGCTCTGCCTGGGGATGGATGAGAAGCCAAACGAGAACTAATGGGTCAGGATTAAAGGGAACACAGGGACAGGTGATGTTGCAGTGGGGGTCTGCTACAGGCTACCTGACCAGGAAGACCAAGTGGATGAGGTGCTCTACAGACAGATAGGAGCAGCGTCACGTTCACAAGCCCTGGTCCTCCTGGGGAACTTCAGCCACCCTGATGGAGGGAAAACACAACAGGGCATACAGAATTCAGGAGGTTACTGGAAAGCATTGATGGTAACTTCATTCTCCAAGTGATAGAGGACCCAACGAGGAGAGGTACTATGCTGGACCTTGTTCTCACCAACAAGGAAGGGCTGGTGGGGAATGTGAAGCTCAAGGGGAGCCTTGCCTGCGGTGACCATGAGATGGTGGAATTACAGATCCTTAGGGCAGGAAGGAGGGCGTACAGTAAGCTTGCTACCCTGTACTTTAGAGGAGCAGTATTTGGCCTCTTCAGGGGTCTGCTTGGTAGAGTGCCATAGGATAAAGCCCTAGAGAGAAGAGGGGCCCAAGAAAGCTTGTTAATATTCAAGGATCACCTCCTCCAAGCTCAGGAGTGATGCATCCCAACTAAGAGGAAGTCAGGCAAAAACACCAGGAGGCCTGCATGGATGAACAAGGAGCTCCTGCAGACATTCAAACACAAAAAAAAAGCCCAGAGAGGATGGAAGCAAGGACAGGTAGCCTGGGAGGAATACAGAGAAATAGTTCAAGCAGCCAGGGATCACATCAGGAAAGCTAAAGTGCAGATAGAATTAAATCTGGACAGGGATGTCAAAGGCAATAAGAAAACCTTCTATATGTATGCCAGTGATAAAAGGAAGACTAGGGAAAATGTGGGACCTCTCCCAGAGGAAACGTGAGACCTGGTTACCTGGGAGTTACCAACTCTAACCATTCTATGATTCTATGATTCTTATTTGAATAGCATTCCTCAGCATGATTTTAAAGTTCTTTTTGATATCTAAAATAAGTCACACCTGAAAAAAACATGGACTCGTGACTTGAATATTGTTAGGAAAATGATATGTGTATTGTTTGGAGGAATGCGGGAAGAAGTTTGTTGATTCGCTTTAGTTTATATCACAGCTACTCTCCTTCCATGGTTGAATGCTTAGTGGAGAAGTATGGGGCCTGAGCAGTTTCCTGGGCTTTTCTCAAGTGTGACAAGCTTTGATTAGCCTGACCAGCCAACCATCAAGGAGAGCAAAAGTTCAATTAGTCCCCATTTTCTCTAAGCCTTTTTGCAATGTGATATCCTGTTAACACATACTGCACTGGAAGATGCTGTAACTGCATGCTGTGTGTCAGCAAGGTTGCCCGCAGCTATGCCAGTGTCAAGACCCTTAGAAGAATACATCAGTTAAACTATACAAAACAGCTAACCCCAAATAATTAAATATAAAAGAAACATTTTTCAGCTGTATTGTCTTATTCTTCTTATCAGAGGTTCCATCTTTTCAGCTGCTAGAAACGGATTGAGGTCAGAAGAATGGTAACTCCAGGTAACTCCCAATCTTGGGAGATTCTGCTTAGCCTCCAGAAACTGTTATAGCTTAAAGTGTATCCAGAATCTCTGTAAAGTAAAAACTTTGTTAGTTCAGTTATGTTGTGTTTCTCATTCTATTGAATCTCACCATCCTTATGATGAGATCTGTACATAATTATGTGCTTTCCTTTTCTTCAGTATTGATAGAAGATAATAAAAATGAAAAATATACGAAATATATCCAGGGGAAAGGCTGTATTTTACTTGTTTATTAGAAAATAGCATTAAAATACTTTGAATAAAACTGTTTCTCTCCATCTTCTCTATTTTTTCCCCCTTTATGTATGAGCAGACAGCTTCAGCCCCTTGATTTTTCCATCTAATAAGTGCTTATAAGTTTCTATTAAACCAACCTCTGATTTACGGAAAATTTATACAGAAGATTTTGTACTGAAGTTGAAGAGAACATTTATTTTTATTGGCCTTTTCTATCATTTGTTATTTTCTGAATGTATTATTCTCCTACCTGTAAATTCTAAGTTCTCCCCAGTAGGATCCACCCACGTTAATGGTTTGGAAAGTAGGCATCACAGAAGACGTTGAAATAAAATAATAACAGTAGTAACTAACATAATTGTTCTCCTCTATTTGTATTCACAGTAGCAATTAATTCCTCACAGTCCTCCTCCTCCCAAAATACTTTTGTAGCCAAGAAATCATAACAAAAAATGCAAACTAATATTTTATAAAGGCAAAATTATTCTTTAATTGTGGTGAAAACATATAATTTGTCTGGACCCTTAGTCACCTCTTTTTTGGTTAGCTTTTGTTTAGAATTTTGAAATATCAATTTTACATGCAAAAGATAAATACAGAAAACACATTTCGCCCCACTTCCACCCTGCAGAACAATAACTTGCTACCTTTCAGTCTCTGCAGTGTCTAGAATGAAATGTGAGTATGTAAGTGTGATTCATCAATACAGGATGCTCTCAAGATTGGACTGCCACTCATCTGCCATGGCTGAATCCTACATATTTATCTCCATTGCTCAGGTAGAAATGTTAAGTTTATCACCAGAATTTAAGGTTAAATTAACCTTTTTAGAAATTTTCCAGTTTCTATTGAAATTACATTTTGCCACTTGAGTCAGAATAGAAGAGCCTCTGAACAAGTCTTGATTTTCTGCTTATTTTTTATCATTTCAATATTAGCAGAAATAAGCAACATGGCCTCCTACTTTAAGTGTTGCATACAAGATCTCTGATAGATGTATAGCTGGACAGAAGTTGACTTTCTGTTTTTGCTTTTCTAGCAGTGATTGTTACACGTGTGAAACTTATTGTCTCTTGAATAGGTGAAAACTCTGTGATTAGATATGCCACTCTTTAGCACTGAATTATGTAAAGGTATATAATAATAGGAGTATGTAGGCTAATGAATGTTTCCTTGTGGTACTTATTTTGTTCAGCCAACTACAATAATAGAAATATAATGGAAGTTTTGTAAGAAATGAGTGAGGTTCAAAAAGGAAAAAAAATTTCATGTCAAGATTAATGAAGACTATTAAAATTAATTCAGATGAAGAAAACTATAGATTTTGATTTCTCTTTATTCAAAAAGCATCATATTTTCATTTCATTTAAAAATAGCAAAACCAAAGCAGATTCAACAGCTATAGGCATGTAGAGATATGCACACACAAAATATTCATAGCAAATCTGGACAAACACACCCTTGAAAAAGTTATTCACCAAGAAGTAAATCTTGGACAATATTTGCTTCTTGGGTCAATAAATCTTAATTTTCATCTCAGCATATGTCAAAACTTGTTTATTTTTTAATTAAAATTTTCAGAGAATGGCCGGTTTGAAATAAAGTAAAACAGAACATACCTTGCAAAATAATAATAAAAAAAAATGACAAAGCTTGCCCTTTCCTAAAATTTAATATAAATAAAAATAAAGCAATGAATTTAGAGTCCAGTAACTCTTCTTTAACAACTATAGCAAAGGAATACCTTGCTAAACTAAGCAGAAACTCAGCATTCCCATTTCTTAGTAAGAATAATTTTGCATATGGATAATAAGACAGGATTATATTTAAAGCAATCATTAGGGAAACATCATTGGGACTTCTGAGCTTACTGAACTGATGGTAGAGCCTTGTCTGCTTACTGTGATCTCATCATGTGACCTTGATGTGACCTCATTTGAACGCTAATCTTGCAATTAAATCAGCCGGAAGGATCTTATATCCAATCAAAATTCCTGCATGTGTCTTTCTGTGAAGATTAGATGGCAGGATCAAAGCTAACGTATATCCCAGAAGATATGTAAAAGTTGCAAAGGACCTCCTCTTGACCTACTTACAGCTATATATACTTTGACAGCTTTTGTCATTAAAAAGGTCTGCTGAGTCTTATAAGTCTCTGACTTGATTCATTAAATGGGAAAAAAAGGGTAAATGACAGACCAAAAAATTTCCCAGCACTAAATATTATATTCTGAAATATTTGTCAAATCAAAGGGGTTTTGTTTGTGGCTGTTCTCAATCTATCACTCATGTTATTGAGGTAATAAAAACCAAATCTAATCCTAATTTTCTATTTTTTCTCTTTATTTTCCAAGATTATTTCTAACTATTAGTATTTTTTGTTTTCCTGAATAAGAGCATGGCAACTTACATATATGTATATTTTAATCAGGAATTTTAGCTTTTTAAAAAACTGTTTCAGAGAGCAGCGTGTCCAAGTCATTTTATCACTAGTGTAGACAATTCTTATTGTGCAAAGCTAAACTGAATTTTGTTTGAATAGCTCTCTGGGGGAAAGTAAGATATTCAAATGTAGCACATCACCATGACTGAGCAGGAAAATGGACTTTCCTTTTTCAAAGATATTGTAGATTGTCATTTGTTTAGCAACAGTTTGCTTACATGAGCCTCATAAGACATAACAAGAACAGTCAGCAGTTTGTCATAAAGATATACTTGATATAATAACCACCCTCAGAACTGAAGCTCTTAATTATAAAGGGCAGTTTTGCCACATGTAGTAATGATTTTCAAGAAAAAATATGACATACTTCAGAGGCTTGGATTGTTTTATTATTCTTACATTCCTTCATAAATAGACGTTTTTGTTATCAAGTTCTTTTCAAAATGTCTTTTTTACTAATTTTCTTGAAAACATATTCTCAAAAATAAACTTTGTATCTGATAGCTAGCTTAATATTTTAAATCCTATTTGACATTTCCATATACTTAAATTCCTCTGAACATTTTTGTTAAGTACTAATAGGTGGCCTGAAATTCCCTTCTTTTTTCTGTTTTTCGTTATTTCTACACTGTGTAGATTTCTTAACATCTATAGAAAATTGTACATGAGCAAAAATGGATGAGTTATGGTAAAACAAGTAGCATCAGGGAAGGGCTGAGCAGACTAAAGTTCAAGTCTGGAGTACAGAGAATAATCATTTATAATGATAACAGGGTTGTCATAACCTTTTGTCTCTATTTATTTATTGTCCACCATAATAGAGAGGGTGATGTATGCATCTTGCATCTCTCAGTGTTTGAAGGGCCAGAAGAGTCTACTAAATGCAAAATATTGTTAAACAAGGACCATTATCATTAATAAACATTTATAAGATTTAAATAAAAAATAGTAGGCCCATATTTAGTTTCTTTCCTCCTTTCTTTTATTTTTTCTGAGAGTGTATCAGAAGACAGGATGATCAACAGATACATTCTCAAAATATGCAAAGTTTCATCAATCTCTGGTCCCTCTTTCATATTCCTTTCTTGTTTATTTACCTCCTGAATCATAGAATCATAGAATAGTTTGAGTTGCAAGGGGCCTTTAAAGGTCACCTAGTCCATCTCCCCTGCAATGAGCAGGGACATCTTCAACTAGACCAGGTTACTTACTCTTACTGCCCTCTGAACCAGGACCTGCATTGTCTGATGGCAGAATTTAGAATATATGAGGTTATTTATAGTATGAACTCTTACATATGTACAAAGATATCTCCAACTCTGAAAGTGTTCAGCACCTGAAAAAATGTTGGAAAAATAGAAGTGTCTCTTTTCATACACTGTCTAAATTATGTTTTAATATTTTGTTGACTTTTTTTGGTAGTTCTGCTTTTGTCAGACTTCATGTTTTGTGTCAAGAGATGCACTTGGTCTCAGGAACTGCCTCTGGAGTCTGCGAGACTCTTCACTTGAAAAAATACAGAAATTTCTCTCCCTACAGAAGGGGCAGCTTAGACCTCATGCTCGTAGTTTCATATAACCTCAGTTAGTTGTCCAAACTTGCAGACTGTTTCAGCATCTGTGCAAACAGAAATCTTATAAGAACACTTGTTTTTATACTTTTCCTAATTTTAAGCATGGACAATTGATTTTCATTGCCTTTCCATCTTCCTTTCCACAGACTATTTATTTCATCCACTCTGTTGACTGCTTTCTGGCATGTTCCCATTGCTTGAGATATTGGCCCACAGGTCCATTACTTTAATGACTATGATTTGGTGAAATAGTATGAGACGTCATTTTACCTTTCTAAGTTATGTCTGTTATCCTGGAGAACTTGCATCTTTCAGTCCATTGCTTGTTCCTACTTTTATCCAGCAGAAATACGAATTCCAATGAAAACATTTCTGTACTTCTGCAGTTCTTCATCCACCTTTTTGCTTCAGTCTCAGAAGTATTATTGCTAATAATGATAGTAGTAAATCAACATTTTCGCTGTGATTTACATTCGTATTATAAACTACAGATGTTAGGCTGTTTCTAACAACCTCAACTCTCTGTCAGATGAAGTGGGACAAAAGGCAAGGCTAATTAAAATAATTAGAAAAGTTCAAGTATAAGATTTGTATTAAATATCACAGAAAATCCCAGTCTGCAGTAGGATGTTGATATGTTAATTAGCCTGTACTTTCACTAAAAGAAAATGTTAAATAAAATCTCCACAGACTTTATAAGCAGAACAGCTTGTATAATCCTTATCCTTAATCTACGAAATCTTTTCATGAAATAGTTCTTTGGGTTTTATTATGCTCATTTTTACAGTAATATATTCTTATCTTCTACAGAGGTAAGCAACATTATTATTTCTTTTAATATTTAATTATAAATTTTTCTTTTTAATTTTATAAAAATTGTTCATCATAGTCCTTCGGCTGAAACAAGGAGGCAGGAATTTGAAAATAATTTAGACACGAGGCTGGGAATGACACATCTTTACACACTGAACTTAAGATAGAAATCAAGTTTCAGGGACTACNTTACTCTTACTGCCCTCTGAACCAGGACCTGCATTGTCTGATGGCAGAATTTAGAATATATGAGGTTATTTATAGTATGAACTCTTACATATGTACAAAGATATCTCCAACTCTGAAAGTGTTCAGCACCTGAAAAAATGTTGGAAAAATAGAAGTGTCTCTTTTCATACACTGTCTAAATTATGTTTTAATATTTTGTTGACTTTTTTTGGTAGTTCTGCTTTTGTCAGACTTCATGTTTTGTGTCAAGAGATGCACTTGGTCTCAGGAACTGCCTCTGGAGTCTGCGAGACTCTTCACTTGAAAAAATACAGAAATTTCTCTCCCTACAGAAGGGGCAGCTTAGACCTCATGCTCGTAGTTTCATATAACCTCAGTTAGTTGTCCAAACTTGCAGACTGTTTCAGCATCTGTGCAAACAGAAATCTTATAAGAACACTTGTTTTTATACTTTTCCTAATTTTAAGCATGGACAATTGATTTTCATTGCCTTTCCATCTTCCTTTCCACAGACTATTTATTTCATCCACTCTGTTGACTGCTTTCTGGCATGTTCCCATTGCTTGAGATATTGGCCCACAGGTCCATTACTTTAATGACTATGATTTGGTGAAATAGTATGAGACGTCATTTTACCTTTCTAAGTTATGTCTGTTATCCTGGAGAACTTGCATCTTTCAGTCCATTGCTTGTTCCTACTTTTATCCAGCAGAAATACGAATTCCAATGAAAACATTTCTGTACTTCTGCAGTTCTTCATCCACCTTTTTGCTTCAGTCTCAGAAGTATTATTGCTAATAATGATAGTAGTAAATCAACATTTTCGCTGTGATTTACATTCGTATTATAAACTACAGATGTTAGGCTGTTTCTAACAACCTCAACTCTCTGTCAGATGAAGTGGGACAAAAGGCAAGGCTAATTAAAATAATTAGAAAAGTTCAAGTATAAGATTTGTATTAAATATCACAGAAAATCCCAGTCTGCAGTAGGATGTTGATATGTTAATTAGCCTGTACTTTCACTAAAAGAAAATGTTAAATAAAATCTCCACAGACTTTATAAGCAGAACAGCTTGTATAATCCTTATCCTTAATCTACGAAATCTTTTCATGAAATAGTTCTTTGGGTTTTATTATGCTCATTTTTACAGTAATATATTCTTATCTTCTACAGAGGTAAGCAACATTATTATTTCTTTTAATATTTAATTATAAATTTTTCTTTTTAATTTTATAAAAATTGTTCATCATAGTNTTCATTTAAAGAGGAAAGCAGTAGCCAGTTGGCTGGGAGAAGACAGCCCTTTTACCATTGCAGCAGCTGCTATATGTACACCAATCTGGCATGTTCATATCATTGAACATACACTTGTATGCCTTTACCCTATGACTATGCCATTTTGTTGTAGGAAACTACATAATCTACGGCTGAATATCTCCACTGTGTGTATTAAAGTTTGTAGGGGGTGACAAAACAAAACAAAAAAGATTCCAACGTCTTTGATTTAGCTCGTATTTTGTATGTGTAAATAATACAGTGAGAATTGCAATATCTATGGATTTATCTAGCTCTGAAGCAAAGTGTCAGCTGCTCTTGATTCTAGGAATAAATGTATTTTGAAACATTTCAATATTACATTATGTCAATATTATGAAATATTTCAATATCAAAATACTTTTGACTAAAGGAAGTCTGGACCTAATTGATCAAGCTTTTTTCTTTTAGCATGGCTTTCACCATGTCTTTTTCAGAGGATAGCATGGGATCTTCTGTGACTGTGAAGCTCCTCAGGCCAAACAGTTAGATGGTTTATACAAAAAGATGCCTTGAACAGGTCAGTATTCAGAAAAATGACTGAAGAGAGACAGACTTTCTCCTTTGCTGTAATTTCAGTGGCATAAAATTCCACACTTCTGTCTTTTAGTAGGCATGCTTTTTTCAAGGTATGGTACAGACCTTCATCTTTCCTTTTTAAAAAATCTATAACTCAATGAACATCATTGGCTAATCTAGTCCAAATAACACTTATTAGAATGTAACCTGGTTTTGTCACACACTGACTCCTCCTTCCCCTCCCCCGAGCCTTTTCATTTTCAGTAAGTCTGGGACAGTTTTTGCCTGATTTGATGATATTGTCAGAACTTTGAGATTTTTTTTTCTTTTACTTTTTCTGTCTCAATTCACAGTCAGTTTTAGAATAAAATACTCAAAATAGTAACTTAAATATGTGATTCACTTCAAGATTGACTGATAGTTTTGCTGAGTGGTACAGAGTACTAGATGGTGAAATAGAGGCACCTAAAAGTAGAAGCACAATATGACAGCAACTTTCTTGAAAGTGCTGGAATGAGACAATAACAGAGGGTCAAGGGTGACAAATAGTTATGGTCAATTATTGATCACTAAAAGAATACAACCCTGGGAGACGGACAAATCTGTTCCCAGGGATAGCAGCAAGGGACAAGTATTCAACTTATATAAAACATTCTGTGGGTAATAAAGCTCAGATATAGCATAGAATTGGTTGAACAATGTTGACAGGGAAAGTAGATGGTGAAACAAACACATAAAAAAACTCCTTAAATAATTTTATGGATAGCTTGTTCTCAACTATCTTTGGCTGAAATTAAAGAAAAAACAGCCTACTCATAAATTATTTTTGCTGAAATAGGGTCCCTATTGACTAGTTTCCAATATGCTTTGCAAAGTAAAATGCTTCAGAAATGTTCAGACACATGACCTCTCCACTTGGACATTTTTTTAGACTTCAGAAATTTCTAAGAGGATTTTCTGTGAGACTCTGAATTAAGGGGCGTTTTGCACAGTTTGGCAGAACATCCGCATAGCTGAATTTGCTTTTAGAAGTCAATGTGAACCACCAAATTAAAACTCACTGATTTGGAGGAATCATTAATTGTTTCTTTGGGGATGGCGGGGGGCGGGGGAATGAAATAACTCTCAATTTCTCTGCACTTTATAGAACAAGACAGGAATTTGCTCTTTGGTCTTACATAGAAGAGGCCCTGTTGGCTTCCACTTGCCCACACGTAGAATGGAAATCCATGATTACCTAAGTAGTTCACCATGAATAACTTGTGTCATCACTTCATGAGACTATGAACCATTTATTGTGATTTTCATACAGTCAAGAGCTGCAAGATAGATGTTGTACAGATCAAAGGTCTGAAAAGATTAGTTCTGGAGAGAGTTCACAGGCAGAAGAGAACAGCATCTTTCATAATGTCTTATATGTCTTACATGTCTTTTATAGTTGCTGGGTACATGACTAACTACCAGGTGAATTTGACCTCTGTGGCCTCTGTTGACTGATTTTCTTTTACAGCAGGGGGTTCAGATTAGTTGTCCATCAGTGCCCTGACAGTTCAGCCTGATCACATAACATATCCCAACCAGAAGCTGACTTAGTCTTAGGAAGTCGTCATTTTAGCAGGTTCAGTCACATGTGATGAAACAAAATGGAACTAAATCCAGATCAAAACCCCTTTAGAAAAGTACAATTTGAAACAGCCATGTCTGTATAATACAACTCCTTCTCACTTCTCATCTCCTTCTACAGTCTGGAATCATGGACCTGACTGCATTCTTTCCTTTTTTTTTTTTTGTTTTCAATTGTTATTAACTCATGCTGCCATTATGATTTTCAGACCAGTATCTAAAAATGATATTTATTTATACAAATAATTTTACACTAGCATGATTATTAATACCTGTTTTACAGTGAACTTAGTGCTTATGCTGTAAGCCAGAGAAATAATCATAAGTGAAATCTCAACTTATTCTTCAAAAGAGCTGCAGTATAAATAATGCCTCTGAAACATTCCCTGTGGTGCACATGCCTGCTGTCAGAAACACGGGCACCTCATAACATGAGTGTTATGAAGTAGAGGGTGTAAAAACTTCACCTGCTTGTTTGCTCAGGGTAAGATAGATACTTACATCTCTGTATCTATTCAGTCCTCATCTGTTTGGAAAAGATTTCTGGAATGTTTTTCTCCAGTGCTAACACTTATCATTTCTATATATGACAAACATTAGTAAATTGAAAGCAAAGCCTGACTCCTCAAAGCTCTGAAAATTTCCTAAGCTCAGTGACAATGATATCTGTCATCATAAATTCTAACTCAAAAAGCGTGCAATTATGAGCAACAGACTCATTTATGTTGCATTGTGGCTGAAGTCCAGTTTAAATGGAAGTAAAGATGGGAGCTTAGTTTTTTAAATATATTCCTCTATAGGAAACATTAGGATTAATGCAGGCTTGCTTAAAATCATAATGCAAGTCTTAATCATCACTTATCTTTTGGATAAACTTTTTTGTTTCTGTTGCAAGGAAAACAATTAACTGGAGAAAGGTCAAACCTTTCCTACTTCTTAACTTACATAATGAAATTATGACTTGAATTTTGTAATACAAGATCTGTTAGGTGACCTCTTTTCAATTTATTTTTATATGTATATATATGTATGTACATAAGTATTTCTTTAAAAAAAAAAAAAATTCCAACTAAGCCATATTAAAATTCTTCAAGAAATGAAACACAATTTTTTTGGAGATTGTCAATAGTGTTATTTTCAAAACACTTCATATGCTTTTACTTCATGTATGTCTACATTTGTATCTATTATATATATGCAGCACTACAGATATGCTAGTGAAACGCAGGTAAAACTGCCATTAAACGGGTAAGTTCAAAAGGTACATATGAAACTTTCTTATCACCACATCATCCAACAGAAATCATCAGTATTTCATGGGACTAGTGTAGTTCTATTGCATTTGTTTTCATTTTCTTCTAAAACAAAGTGACTGGATCTAAATTTTTATTGGTATGAAATCATTGTGGGAAGAGTCAAAAGATCTGGGATCTCTTCTCAGTGCTGGAAGAGATCTTGAGTGTGATCTTGTCTACTAACTTTACCCAATTTACTCCTCTTATTTCTGTCTGTCTCATCTGTGTTGACAGCAGGATACCTATGACATTCATTGGCCTTTCCTATGTGTCAATACAAAGCTAACACAGCTGGACTTTAAGAAGACTACATGACTTGGGTAAAGTTCTTTAGTTAAAGAAAAAACGTGAACTGTCAAAATAAGTAATTCCTAAAAAGGCAAAGAGACTTTTTATAAATTGTTGCATTGCAGAGGGACCATATTTTTGTTAGACTCTTGTTTTGAAAAAGAGATTCATACAGATGAGTTTGAGCCTGGGATCTGGTGGTGTACTGGATATGGCTGGGATGAAGTTAGTGTTCCTCATAGCAGCTTGTATGGTGCAGTACTTTGGATTTGTGACTGAAGCAGTGTTGATAACACACCGATGTTATTACTGAGCAGTCCTTGTAAAGCAGAGGCTTTATCTTTTTCCCAGTTTGTACTGGGAATTGCATTGAATAAGGTGCATTCATTGCAGTGAATAAGGTGGAGGTGAATGAGAAATTGGGGACAGCTGACTGGAACTGATCAAAGGGATATTTCACACGATAGGACATCATGGTCAGCAGTAAAAACTTGGTGAAAGGAGGAAGAAGGGGGAACCACTTATGGATATGGTATTTTTCTTCCCAGGTAACTGATCAGAAGATGTGCTCAGGACATCCCAACCTGGAAGTGGCTGGACAACTGCCCTCTCATGCAAAGGATGAACAAATTCCTTATTTTGCTTTGCTTGCCCACAAAGCTTTGCTTTACCTGTTAAATTGTCTTTATCTTAATCCAAGTGTTCTTGCTTTTGCTTTTCCAATTCTCTCCTCCTTCCCACTGAAGGGGAGGGTGAGAGAGGAACTGTGTGGATTCTTAGTTGCTGGCCAGGGTCAACCCACAACAAGTCACCAGTATATATTATATATATATTTGTCTACTTAATGAGGTTCCAAATCTATGGAAGCACATGGAACATTGGTCTAAATCAAGGCCCTTGCAATTACAGCATTTCTTATCCTTGTTGGTCATAGTCTTACTCCTTTATATCCAAATAACTTTTGATCTCCTCATAAATAGAAACCTCTTTTACAGAGAATCAAATTCAGTGTTTCAGTTAGGCTAGTATTCAAGAGCTTGTTTCATCCCTGTTGATTGGAAGTAGCCTGTAGTAGCATTCATAGCACATCTCAAGATCTGCATAAGATTATTTCTCTTTGTGCCATCAGGTTCTACATGCCAACTTCCTCCTTTAGCCTGGCAAAATATACTATTATGATCCTTAGGGCAGTAAGTGGGACTGCAGGCTAGTTTTCTCAGGGGGTGTAGAAACACCTTTCTTTAGTACTAAATGAAGTACTAGAGGCAAAGAGTTTACAAATCAGTCTGGAGATCCCCATTTTTTGTTGTCTAGCTCTAGACTTCTACAAGCTGAACTTGCCTATTTTGATTCATAGACTGGTACCCCAAACTTTTTGCAAAAGATAGGTGCTGAGACTCAAGTCTAAAGAATACAAATGGTTCCTTCAATCATTGTTAAATTTTGTTTATGTTTTTGAGAACTTTCATGAATGTTTATATTTTGAAATGCTTTTTTTTTCTTATTTAGAAGTCAGAAAATGTTTGCCTGAAGATTTAAAAATAACAAATTTATAATATTACTTTTATCGTCTCTGTCTGCAAGGTTTCTATATTTAAAATACACAAACAGAAAAACTTTAGGAACGTGAAGAATCCCTTCACTGTCTCTAATGTGTTTGATTTTTTGTTTTTGATGGGGTTGTTTTGTTTTTTGATGCTTTAGGTTTTTTTATTTCTTTGGGTTTTTGTTTTGTTTTGTTTTGTTTTTTTCCTCTGCAAGATATTTAGGTGCCTAATCTTTGTGTTGCATCTGGTCTTCGGTTTATTGTAAAGTTTGCTGAAGTCCAGGACTTTTTGAAAAACAAAATAAATAAGTAGTTTTTTTCCTCTGTCTCTTTTTAGTGATCACTGAAATAGACAAATGTGAATGCCTATGCTTCTACCAATCTCTTGTGGTTTTGTTTTTCTTTACAAAACAGTTCCTTTTTTGAAAAATGTTCTATATATGATAAATGAAAATGAAATGCTGTAACAATGGGAGTACCATAGAATGTAAAACAAAATAAATCATTACTTTTTCAGTGACATAAGTTTTATAAATATATGTCATTTTTATAACTTTCAAAGCTCAGTTTTGAAATCAAAATTGTGCTTATTTTCACTACAACCAAAAATGCTAGTGTTTTAAAAAAAGTGAATTAGTTATTACTGTAGCAGTATCAGGAAGCTGGTTTCCAGAAGACAAAAATACCCCACACTATGTTACAAACTACATTTTTTAAAATTACTTTTTTCTTTGGCCTATGGTTCTTACTTAACACAACAACATGTCTTCCTGTTGGTCTTTAAAAACATCTTAATTGCTTTCATGTCATTAAAACATAGAGCAAAGTTCAGAGGAGTAAACATGCATGCACACACAGAGATAAGATACTATTATCTCTCTTTTAACAATTTATATTTATATCTGGTAGGTCATTACTGTTAGAAGGGCATCTTCTGGAAATGAACTAATTTTAAAAATATACTAAGACAGGAGATATTCCTATATTGTCTTAAGAGGATATTTAAGTCTCATTCTAAGTCTTGTGATCTGTAAAATCTGACATGTAGGAGCAAACACCACAGACAATAAACACCATAGACTATGAATAGCTAGTAGCCACATTAATAACTTTTGGAATATTACAAATAATCTACATTCTTAGGGTGTGAAAATGCTTTCAATTTTGTGCAAATCTACATGGGCAATAGTATTTGAACAGTACTACATCTATGGACATCTCAGATGGGGGTCTCAGAAACATTGGGCAAGACATATAATATTGGAACAATTTTGGCTTGTCTGTTATTCTAATGAAAGTCAGGGAAATATCCATGCATAGTCCAATAAGCCCATAAATAAGCCAATAAACCCACAGTTCAAAATAGCCCATGAAAACTTCATAAGACACCCACTGTGGCTGTGGTATTCTAACTGATGTTTCTTTCATGTCACTTTTTTTTATCTGAGTGATAGTTAATTTTACTAATATTTGCTGTTGCTTATAATAAACCAAGCCCTGGAAAAGTCCTGCAAACTTATATCAACCTCAAGGGAATAATTCAATATCTTGCAGACTGGTATGCTTTCTTATAAACACAAAGATGATTACTGTCTCTTCACTCTCTTTTCCAAATACTATACTGGCTTTAGGACCTAGCATGTTCTGCTAGGATTTTTTGTCTAGGATTTAATATCTCTATCCTTTGTAATAAAACATCCTCTTTCCTTTTTTTTTTTTGCAACTCCCAAAGTGAAGCTGACACATATTGGAAGGAGGAGAAACTGATATTGATTGATGCATACAAGTGGATGTCCAGAGGTATCAAACAAGATAATGGTTTCTGTGTGACCCTGGTTAGATCACTTCAGTGGGCACACAAGTCTGTCATTAAATTACAAGAAGGACACTGGTAAACTGGAAAAAAATTAGATTAAGTGAAGAAGAAAACTATGTAAAAGATTTCTATAGAGACACAAGTGAAGACGGATTGTTCAGTGCTGTTGGAAAAGGTGCAAATTTTTCTATAATAGAATAACATGGAAAAACATCAATTTTAGGCTGAACATTAAGCTTTTCATAACAGTCAAACAAATGGAGGTCTTGAATTGTTTTAGTAGGACTCATTAAAAACAGCTCCGAATCTGGTGAAAATATATGTTTTCTGTCTAGCAAATCTATTAGTTGAGGGGATTATATGTAGAGAGCTATACTATTATTTTGTAATTATAGGTTTAGAAGAAATTTTGAAGTACACTTTTGTGTTGCATTTTTGGCACAAAAATATAATGAATAGGTTACTGTTGTCCAGCATTATGAGTGGAAAGGAATATTTAGTTGAAAACTTTACTAAAAAGTAGTTACTTTAATTAACTGTTAATCTCATTCAAAGTTCTATTTAAGATACGGTACAGTTCTTGACTAGCATAATCTGCTTTGTCTTATTTTTATATCTTAATATTATAGTGTTCTGTTTGCTGCCTTTCGCTCTCTTCCTAGTATGTTTAATATATCAATATTTTCATGAAGACCCAGATGTCTCATTTCCCATATTATATTTTAGAATTCATGTAGTAATGTGTACCAGTGTTCTTGTTCCCTTAGGACCCTGTGTAATTGGTAGTTTGTTTTCAATTTCTTCTTTGATTATTTACATCCTCTGAACTATCTTTTGCATGAAGATACTGTCAGGATATGCAATAAAAGCTCACCTGCACATGCACAAAGGAGCACAGGGAGATAATGGCAGCAGGGAGACCCCAGGTAATATCTTGTCCAGCTATTCCCAGGCTCATCACAGGAGACATCAGCCTATCACAGGTCTATCTTCAAAAGCCCAGAGAGGCAAGCGGCACAGTGGCAGGCGGGAACACAAGTTAAGGACTCAGAGGAGAGATACAGTGTCCAGGCCCCTAACAAGGCAGTCCCAGGAGAACCTCAGTCCCAGTATCCAGGTGTGAAACCCATCCAGATAAGTCATCAGGAGCAGCTCTGTGGATCACCTTTCAGGCTACGGGTGAGGTCACAGCCTAGGGGTGGGACAGATGGGATATGGGGGAAGAGCATTTTGGAATCACACAGGACTGGTTATTGGATGTTTACAAAAGGAACCAAAGGTGGGAAAAGATGATTTAGTTGATTTGAGGAGGGACAAACATAGGGAAATAGAGGTAAAAAGGAATTAAAAGAGCCTGTCATGTAAATAATTTGCTGATTAGTATGCTGGTCTGGCCATGCCCCAGGCTTGGTCAGTGCAGTCTGCCCTGTTTTATGAAACTCCACCACCTTCAAGTATTTTCTAGTAAGGGTCTCTTTACTCCGCATGCATGTGTGCGTGTGGAATCTGCAGTGCCAGCAAACAGAGTGAGTGTGCGATCACTAGCAGTGATCAAGCTGGACCAGCTGGTTAGCAGATGAAGTGGCCTAGGAGCCAGGAGTGTATGTGGGTCTATAAGGCATAACCCTAGGTGTGGGAGCACCTGTATGTCTCTAAGGTGCAAACACAATGGGATTGACTATGGGACCAAGGGTGCCCTAGCCAGCTCTGTATGTGTGACTGTCTGAGTGAGATATCTGTTCCAGCAACTGGAGAAGGATTATGTGGCCTTGGAGGATCGTATGTGAAAATGCCAGTAATACATATTAGACATAATATATATAACATATTAACGATAATGATAATAAAGTATATTTTGCCACTAATGAGATTCCATCCTGCTCCGCCAGTGATGGAAGCAGGAAGAAGCTGCTTGTATTGTCTGCATTCATGTGAGCACTCTGTGTGGCTATCTGTGATCTGTGGCCAGCCATATATATACATACATATATATATGTATACACATGCTGTGTATGTGTGTTTTTCAGTTTTTCTGTTGGCTGGACCTGGGGACAGAAAGTTGCAGCAGCCTCACCTATCTCAAGCTGTTGCATCTAACAGATCCTCTAACAGATACAAAATTTAATTTCTTACTCTGTTATAGCAACATAATCCCAAAATATTTGTGCTTCTGTGCTTTCCATCTTTCTGCTGTTCTGCAGTTTAAATTCCATCTCTTGACCTTCTTGACTGTAAGTGACAGCAGCTTGTTTCACTTATGGTTCTCCTATACTGGCACCCTTTTTTCCTGTGTCTCTAGTTCCTGTGGAATCTGCTTCTTACACTACCATCTTTGCCAAGCAAACGGCCTCTCTTCTCCTCTCTCTGGTCCTATGACCACTTCAGAGGATGTTACTGAAGAAGTCCTGGTCTTTATCTTCCCATACTTTTGCCTTCAGAACATCTTTTCTACTGTTTCCTCATTTGATGTTTGCTGAGTATGGAGAGGGCACAAAAGTGGAGCTAAAACTTTCACTGCAGTGTATTTTGTCCAGGAGTTAAATCTGCTTGTCTTGTTAGTAATAAAACATGAAGTGTGACATCAGTGTGCCCCTCCCCCTGAGCTGAGGCTCTTCTTATTTGGCAAATGTTTAGATATATGATTTTCAGACTGTTGTTCAAACAAAGCAAGCATCCAAATATTGAAATCACTCTCTAATCCCTAAGCAGGTAACTACTTTCACAGAACACCAGACCTGTAGGTTACTAAAAAAGTAAGGCATACTGATAAATGAGACTTTGGAAGTTTATGTTTTGAGAAAGTCAAATAAAGAATCATGTTTGTTACAGAGTAGGTGATTAACTTCATAATAAAATCTGAAGAGAAGTGGTGAAAAACTAGAGTCCTTTCTGAAAGGCATGCCATAAGACAGCACAAGTAGTTAGGCAATAATTTGGTTAAAGATCAAATTTCAATAGATTCTTGAACTAACATATAGAGTATACTGATTTCTTTTTTGCCATGTTGGGGTCTTTTCTAAATTACTGTACCCTTTTTGAAGATATAATGGCAATCTTATGATCCTCAAAATTCAAACTTAAACGAATACGAGTTATCATTTTTCTTATACTTTAATGAGAAACTGTTTCTTAATAAGAAAATGTTTCTTAATAAGAAACTTTTTACATATTATGTAACAGCTACATAAGCCAAAATTCTTCTTTCAAATGGAAAATGGATTGAATAAATCTCATCTACAATGTTATACTCTCCAAATACCATTACTTGAAGATCCATTAAAGTCCGTGAAAATTATGCATTTTTATGGCTTTGAACTGCTGTTACCAGGCATGTACAACACCCTCATGGAAGAAATGACCTCTAATAATTTATCTGACTCTTGTCTGCTGCTTATCTTTTTTGAACTCCGTGAGTTAAATGGCAACTGTTACCCTGATCTGATAGCCACCCTGCATGGCATCAAATCTCACCATAGAATGAAAAATGGGAGAATTTGTCACAAAAATCTTGATGCTATATGAATATGTCTTAGATATCCAGTATCTGAAGAAACACACTCAGATGTATGTGCTCTGCCACCAAATATGATGGTATGAAACACCAGCAAAAATTCCTCATGAGTACTGACTATATGGCAGTTCTGAAATATATAAGTCAGAAAGATGAATACACAAACAACCAAAGACCTATAAGATATGAGGGAAAAAATGCAGTTACTGAAGAAAGCAATTCAAGAATGCTTATTTAATTTCAATTAACTGACCAATTCTTTCAAGCTTTTAAAAATAAATCAATGGTAATAGAACTTCAAACTGTGAGAAGAACATGTCATGATTTGTAAAATATAGATTTAAAATGAAGGATGCATCAAAAAATAGCAGCAACACCAGAGTGATTCATGAAATGAGTGGTGTTGCCAAGTTTGTAACTAAAGATAATTACACATAGACTTGTGCATTCAGCTATGAACTCATTAAAATTGACTCAATTCCCACCCTGCTGTAGCAGTTATCACCTTAGCTACGCTACCATAAGATGACACTAATCCCTTCGATGAACTTGGAACTCTCATCAGATAGCATGCTTTTCCTGTAAATAGGACACTTGGATGCAAACCACGTTTCTTATCTCCCAGGAGAGCTTCTTTAAACATCAGGCCATGGCAGAGACTGGACTGGAAACACTGAAGGAGGAAAGAAGAAACTCTCAAACCCTCCTGTTTAAGCTCTGACACTGTTTAGAAATAAATATTTATTCATGGATTCAGGGAGTGACAGAGAATGATTTTATTGACTTGATTTTATTTAAATTGACCTGATTTAATTTAATGATTCTATTCAAAGGAACTTGTTTGGGAAGGTAAGTGGCTTGACCCTGACCTCAGAGCTACTTCTGAATTTTATCCATTTACTCTTACAGATAAAGGGCAAAAGTACCTGCCACTACAATGGCCATGAATTCAAAATGAAGATGGCAAGATTAACTGTGTGAAGATCTGATCCTGTCTAGCCATGGTAGATAATTTAGCAAGAGACTATTGAATTGGGGTCCTGGGGGTTCTTAAGTGCTGCTGTACCAAGCTTCTGTAGCCTAACTGGATTAGATAGAAGTTGGATATCAAGTTGCTTAGACTGGGGAGCTAATTGACCATGTAGAGGTAAAACCGTTGAAGATTTTGAAGTCGAACTGGAAGATGTCTTTAAGGCTCTGTAGTATTAGGACTAGGTGACAGAGGTCTTTTTGGTTTTGATAGTGATAGCAAGAATATTTTATTGATGTACTAATGCAGCTTTTGAAACCATGGTTCTTTGGTGAAAAGTACACAGCGGAGAGAGAATGAGTGGGATGCAACAAAAAGTAGCAGTAATGACCAAGTACCAAAATATATATACCAAAATATGTATTTTCCCCATCAAAACACTCTGAGAATAAAATGAAATATGCAACGTTTGAACATTTACTGGGTTTTGAACAGAAATCTGCTACAAGGAAACAATGACACCTGAACAATACTTTGGTGGCAAATAATAAGCATGATCCTGTAAAAATTGAAAAGTTTAAATTGTTACAGTTAATCTCATAAAGCATGCTAATCTATAGAGCTGAAGAAGAAGCAGCTGTGATGAAGGGAGCCACAGAGCCTGGCTGTTGCCACGGTAAACCCGTACCTGTAAACTACAAGGCGGAACTGAGACCAGAAAGTGAAAAGCATAAGTAATTTTTAGGGTATTTGTAAACAGGAAATTGTCAAATCTGGGGGAACAGGGAACTGCAGGGAAATCAGGATATGAAAAACAGACATGGATGGCAATGTCTAAAGATCCATCTGAGTGTTATCACAGTTTCATATCAGGGTTGGACAAAGACTTATTATCGTCTTCTTTCTTTGAGTGTGTTGATTTGCAACTATGCAATGTAAGTACCTAAAAAAAGAGTGCATGAAAATGTATAAATATTGTTTTACAGGAAAAAATAAATTAAACCTGCTTTATATGTTGATAGTTTTCTTCAGCTATTTTGGGAGTGGAGGACAAGAAGAGAATGTAATTGCTTAACTTTGCAGTTTGGTTTCAGAGCGTTCGGGGGGCTTGTTTTGTGTTTTTTTTTTTAATTTGTAACTAACTTTAATTAACTGGTTTGGGTTTTCTTCCATCCCCTCACCATCTTTCTATCCCAAGGGCCTTTAACTATGCAAAAAGTCTTGGTCAGGATTTGCAGAAAGACATGACAATGACAATGCAATCACAACATCAACTCCTGTTTCGTGACAGACACTTCCCCTCTTTTAATGAGGATTCTTTACTGCATTCTGAATTTAAGTTTAAAAACTGATTTCTTAACTCACTAGTTGAATTCCTTTATATGAACACTGCATAATAGCAGTAGGACACCAATTTCAAAGTGATTACAATTAGTAATTATTTTACAGTTTTAATCTTAGTAGAGAGAGACATGCTGTGGTGTAAAAAGATACAGACTCTATGGTTTCAACAATGATATTAATGTGTCTTCTGAGGAAAATTAACAACCTAAAATTACTTCATATTAGAGGAGTTTGGTGCTGCTGTAACATGATTATATAATTAATCACTTCCACATAAGTTTTGAAAAAAACCTAAAATAAAATCAATCTACTGGTATGTAATTCATATTGTAAGCTAGTATAAAATAATGCCCCCTAGGCACTGAATTTGCTTTCTTGTAGCAGTTTTTATTTTCATTTTTAAGGAAGCTGTGTGAAAGAATATATGACATAGCAGGATGGTCAACTTCTTATAAATGTAAGGTCTATTGTGACCATTACCTTCGTATCTTAACATATATAAAATAAAGAAAATATTTCCCACAACATTTTACAGTTTACTTCATAACTATATCCCTAGCTAAACAAAGTAGCATGACACTTCTCAAATTTACCTCAGTTGCTCTGTAGAGGCCATGGGTAGATGGTTTGACCATGTAGAATATCTCCCAGAGAAGTTATATCTGAAAAAGACGAAGTTCGGGGCTCTGCCTTGACACTGGATGTGGAAACACCCTGGTAAGATGCAAAAGTCAGGATTGTAACTACTTCAAAGAGTTAAAAATGAGAGGGGAAACTGGCAGTTAGAATTCATGTTGTAAAAGCTGCTTATATGGCTTAAAGTCTTGACAAGAAAATCAGAGACTGGTCTTCCAGATCTCTAGCTTATAAATACGATCTTAATTCAGGCAAGATTTCCTTTACTAGAACTACCTATTCAGTCAAAGATTTTTTTTGTGAATGTGACTAGGTGTTATGTCTTTTTGTTACAAAAATGCTAGATGGTACAGGATCTGATATTTGATTAGTCTCCAACCCCACTGTGGAGAACAATGGAAAAAATTCAACCAGTACTTGCATTTATTCTGATTAAATGACTACATGGACAGACAGGTCTTTGGAGAAAATGCTTTTCATTATTTCTACTGCTGATCTTCTACAAAATATATTATGTGTACAACAGTTCCATGTCTGCAAGTTACCCAGACCAAGACAATGGAAATTAAATCTCTGTGGACAAGCACAAGCAGGTTGCACTAGCACTGGTTTAAGTTGCACCATTTAATAACCATCAAATCATATGGGTTGTTAGAGCACTTAAGTTCCTCTGCATTTTACAAGCAGTAATTGAGGTGAGCTACTGAAAGGAGTTGAACTGCACACCATAAACAGACTAGAAATGCTTACTTTCCAGGGAGTGGTATTTAGGTATTTAGGGTTTTTTTGGTTTGTTTTTAATGTCTGCTGTGCATGTTCATTGAAACATTTCAGAACATGCACTTCATAAACTGATCAAACCAGGACCAGCAAAGTGAAAAAAATAATTTTGAAATGTCTCACTTTAGCTGCTTTCTACCTGCAGTGAGGCTGTCGGTTTCATGGTAATTTTCAGTAACATATACATCTTTCCATTTCTGACGGTGAACTGTTCTTCCTACCAGGATATTCTTTACAACATTTAACAGGAATCAGAATAATAAAACGGTCAATCCTTTCTGAACGAAGCTTAGTGACAGATGAAGTTGGCAACACTCAGAGCTTAAATGAGTATTTCACCAGTATTCTAAATGGAAGCAGATGGCAACTTCCCAGAGACTGTGCATGTTCCCCGGGGGAGAGGAGAAACATTACAACACTCCACCATTGCACTGGAGCAGATAATTAGACAATTAGATCTATTAAAAGCTGACAAAGGGAAAAGTATAGATGAACCTTCTCCTTAGGCTTCAATATGGCATTGCTTGTACTAGCCTATATAGAAAATCACAGAGAACATGATTTATGAATTTTAAGACTGATTTATTGTAATTTATTTATGTATGAGCATATGCACACCTAATATATACTAGATATATTTTACATACTTACATATATGTTTATACACATATGTATGTGTGATTATGAATAATTATCTCTCTTTTCAGACAATGGTAAATTTGTTAAAAGTCCAAGACAAAAGTAATTTATGCTCTAATTTCCCCCAGTGAACTTCATTCCACACAGATCTCCTTCAGGATGCCAAAATGTGAGGACTGGGAAGTATTCTCTCCTTCTTGGAGACTAGTTATCTTCCCCAGTGCATCTGTAAGAGACAAATATTCCCAATAGTATCAGAGGAAAGAGAGCTCCTCCCCTTAAAGAACATATTTGCTAGGAAATGAACTGATCTTCAGTGTGGACTCTATATGTGTGTGTGTGCATCCTTCAGCACCAGCCAGATGAACCCAGTTTATTGATTTGTGTTATGGAATGAAAGATTGTTGTGAAGACTTAAGCAAAGATTTAAAAGTATTATTAGTTGCAGGATGTGGCATAAAACTTCTTAAAAGCCTGTGAAAAGAAGTAGATTTTAGGAAAGGGGATCCTTGTCAATGTTAATGTAGGAAAAATTCCACAAATAAATTCTGATATATGAGACAGTCAGGTCAGCAACTTTCTGTTCATATGTTTTTGCAGTTGATAAATGAACTGGTGGA
>VWZL01004133.1:91780-116234 GCA_013396915.1 Stercorarius parasiticus
TTCCTTATATGACTCCTCAGGGGGAAAAAAAAAAAAAGAAACTTCTTTACAAGTAATTGGGCTTCATATAGATTTAGTAGGGAAAAAATAAAGCAGTTCAGGCTACACTACCCGATGATTCTTTCTGGCATTAAATTCAATGAATGATTCAATGAATCAATGGTTCCTTAAATTTCTCCTTTCTACTTAAGTAATATGAATATATTACTAGACAATGGAAAAAACAAAAATGGAGTGAAAAGTCTGTATTAAAAGCAGTTATTAAGATGTTTTAGTATCAATAAGACAGTTGTTCTCTGAACTTGTACCAAAGAAATAAAATTTGTTTGTCTATTATATGGAGTACCACGTATGAAACTTTTTGTAAAATCATGGTAAATGATATTTGAAATTATGCAAGAGAGGTAACAGATTTTAAAGCCAAGTAACCAAGATAAAAGTAATTTCAAGCACATGGAAATGAAATAATGTGACAGCTACTGTAGACTGTAATGTTGGAATTATGGTTATTTATAGAAATCCATGCAGTTTTAAGTTTTACAGTAGTATGAGTAGTTTAAAACACTATAAACAATACACTGAATAATTTTGAATTAAGTGTAAATGTATTGTTCTTTGAAATAAGGGAAGGAGAATTCATGTCATTTTTGTCAGCTGCTACTCAATTAAAAAAGTTACATAAATTAGATAAATAAACTCATTTCACCCAATTTATAAATACACACTCTTCCTATTATTATATAGAAACTTGATTCCAAATGGTTCTTTACTGCTACTGGAATATTTTTATGTCTAATCTTTTTACTCAATTGATAGAACTGCTGGGTTGGAAGGGAGCTCATGAAAGTATCTAATTCCCTCTCTGTTTTAATACCTTTGAAGTAATTCTGGCAGATGTTCTTTCTACTCTGTTTTTAAGAGTTGTGTTGGAGCTCCACAGCCTTCCTAATCTAGTGCAGTACTGTTCTATGTTTACCACCAGATGTCTCATCTGCTGAATTTCTTTGATACAGTTATTATTCATGCTATGCATGCATACATGGAAAACAAGAAAAATGGAAAATACAGTTGGTTTGGTTGTTTCAATATTTTTCCAGGAACTGATATTGACCAGGTATATCTATATTTACTGATTCCTCCTTTCTGACTTTATAAAAATAGGGACCATAGGGCTTTTTCCAGTCTTTCAATATCTCGCCTAATTTCTTTGAGTTGTCAAGAGATAAAGGGCTTTGGCTCTCAGATTTCATTTGCCAAGGTCTAAGTAACTTTATATGAAATTAAGCTATAAAATGAAAATGTGCGAATTACCTCAGTACTTCTTAAGTTGTTTCTTGCTTGTTCCTGACTAAGATGTTATATTTCTCATTTTAATTACCACCTGGTCTGTGATCATCAATTTGGTATGATGCGGTGTACTTATTTTTTGTTGGCATTACTATGAATTTCATAGACTCCATCTTGCTATTACCATTCTTAGAAAATAATTGCTGGTATACCTTTCCTTAGTACATTTCATTATTTCATTTGTGCATTAGCTTTTCTGGTTTTGCTCATGTCAGATTATTCTTAGTACTTTGTCCTGTGCTTCACTTTTTCTATGCATCTTTTTTGTGTTTGAAATTCAAGAAGAAACATCCTGATTTAGCCAAGTTGTTTTTTTAAAACTTGCCCAAGCTTTCTTGCAGCAGGACATTGCAGTAGGACTTTTTGCGTGTGTATTTTAAATACTATTCATTAAAAATGAACGGTATTGGGAGACTTCTTTACCACATTTGACCTATTTCTTAGGATGTCTTACATACTTTCAAAGTTTATTATTTCAATCTAATATACTATGATACAATATAAAATATTTCTATTTCTATATTTCTAGTAAAGTCATGTAAATGAAAATATTTAAAACCTTTATACACTGCATTTTGACATTATTTTACTTCTTACCACAAGAATCATGAACATTAATTTTATGAGCACTCTGACCTAAATTGATTTCCTTCTTGATATTCTCAACCTTCCTAGTCCTGGAGGTGTTATATATCACTATGTATTAAAAAAAAATAAAAAATTCACTGGGATTCAGTTGACAAAACATTACCTCTTTGCCAATAGCTACTACACTTTCATCAGTCACTTTTAGATTCTCTATATAGTCACTAAAGAAACAAAAAGACAATTCTCATGTTGTGAGTGATGTGATCTAAGCCAGGGTTTTATTCTCCCAAAGGTAGTGTAGTACCCAGAATTAGGTGAGGCAAAATTCTACTGTATGTGTCATGCTGTCCTACCCCTCACAGTACCTTACCAGGAAGTTAAAGTATCCCAAAACCAATAATTCCAACCCTTTATATGATTCTGCCAGTTTGTAAAACAAAGCTGCATCTTCCTGCTCTTCTAGAATTGTCAGTGAACTCTTGCCATTGATTGGCTTCTCAAATATCCGTCACTCTATATTTTAGATTCCAGAGAATGTGCATTTGGTCTTGACACAGAGGGCAAACACTAGTCATTTATGAAGTCATCAAGGTCCTTGTGTGACCCAGTGATGGAGCTCTTAATCTCCATATTTGATGAACTTCTTTTTTTTATACTTTTCCTTAGGCTTTTGTGAACGCTATTATGTTAATTAAAGATAAGAAAAAGTATAATTGTACTATCTCCTTCCATCATTATTTGATATGAATGCTCATCTGCCGTTTCCTTCTCCTCTGACATCAATGATTACAAACATGTCTGTCATCACCTCCATAATTTCATTTCTACTGTATTGTTTCCTCATTCAAGACTATCCGTCCTCTCACTTTCATGATGACAGCTTTCTTCTTCTGTCTTGCTTAGCTTTCTTAAAAGTAAAATGTATAAAATTCTGTTGCCTGAATGCTTTTGTGTCTGTCTACATCTCTTACTTTATGCTTCATATATATGCATAAATACATGAAGCATAAAATATCATATCACATCATGTATTTTCATATGTATTATCATTTCACTTCAATATCAATATCATTTCATAAATATACACCCACATGCTTTTTTGCCTTACCTTTACTTATTTCACCCTTTGTTTTTTTTCTAAAATTTCATGTCATGTTCATCCATTTTTTCGTATCTTAAAATTTGGATTTCATGAGCAGGCCATTCAATGCCTCTTTTAGACAGTGAAAATAGTAAGAATGAATTAGAAATTTAGATTACTTTTTTCTTAAGCCTGCTTAGTGTTAAGTACTTTGAGTGTGAAGAACTAGTTTATAAACTAAATATGTTCATGCACCTTTGACATAAAACATAGTCTGATTTCAAGCAAGTAAAGCACAATAATTCAGAAATAAGCCAACATCCTGAGGTAATGCTTCAACTCATGGTAAAAGTAAAAGTTGTTTGGTGTGATTCCACTGATTACATTAATGTATGTCATTGTTCAGAAGTCATCAGTGCTGTTAATATAAATGGGAAAGTCAAAGAGACATGAGAACTTTTCCTGCCTTAAGAATAATTCGTTTGATTTTGAAGTTAAACCCAAAGCTCTGAAAGTTATTTCAAAAGATGATTCCTGACTTAATGGTGTACCCCCAAGGAGCTTTTTACAAAAGCTTGCAAGATATCTTCTGAAGATCTCATTGTGTAATCTAAGAGTATACATATCATAATGCATTTTGAATGCATTTTCACAAATTGGTCACAAAAGAAAACAAAATGAAGTGCTGCCTTTTACAAGTACTGATTCATATATAATGATTGTTTTTTAACTAGCATCAATATGGAATGTCACTTTTCTGAAAAACAGGAACTTTCTCAGTTTTTAGGGCATCGATTTTTCCAGCTAATAGGTTTATGTAACTGTCTTTCCCTAAAGAACAAATGTACTGTGTCAGTAAAGTCTGTGTCCTAATTCCTCATCACAGGTAGCTTAAAAACTGCTATAAATAAAGGAAATGTTAAACAGAATGTAAAGAGATGCTAGCTTCTATCATGCAGTGGATTCAGAATATAAATGAAACATATGATAAAAGCTTAATATTAGCATGTTAGCAGCTTTACAAGAGGCAACACTTTCCTCCATGCAGCATGAGAGTGCTTCATTTTCTCCACCTAGTCACAGTACATTAATTGGCTCAATTATCATTTTCTGACCTCATTTGGTAGTTCCTGATACTTAATGCTGAGAATTTTTAGCAGAGTATACTATAGTAAACTAGAATTTGTTTACTGTATACCTTGATATTAGGATTTGATAATCTAAGTCAATTACTTATCAGAGTAGACACAAATTTCTCTTGATCAAAATATAATATACACTTTAATCTGAATCTGTAGCATCAGCCAATATGTCTACAAGCATATATATGCACATGCATATATACCTTTGATGACTTTAACCACCAAAATTCTATTCTTTAGGTTCTTAAGTTTATAATTTAAGCCCTCAAAAGTTAGAAAATGAGAAATGACATGTGTAGAGCTTTCTTTTTATATATGTATTATTTAATTCTTTAATTTGTTTACATATATTTACAATACTGTCTTTATGAGACTATAGATTTCATATTTTCTGCAAGATCTTTGCCTTTTTCTGTGTAGAAATAGAACTGTTCGGTATGGGAATCTTGATAGTATAGAATACCTATTATCTGGAAGAACAAAATATCCCTTTGTTAATGAATCTTAAAATTAAGTGGTTAGCACGAGGAGATTATAGTACTATAAATGATCTTTTCTGGTTAGTTGAATGTTACCTTTGGAACTGTAGATTAGGCTTACATTTGCTGCACAGTTTGTACATAACGTTGGACAAAGCAGTTGTAACAAACTTGACATTTGTGTTTGGTAATTTCATGTATAATTTCTTGAAAACCTATTAAAGAGAACACAGCCAAGATATTGGTTGAAATGCTATATTCACAGCTTCCTCTGAAGTGAATCTGAATTGGCTGAAGAACAGTCTACATTTCTAATAGTATTGTTAAATGACATCAGGGAATATTTCCAGACACTGGAACTTGATGGTCTTTAAGTTGGGAGAATATTCTCCATTGGAATATGGCCTTATAAACTCACACTTTAGGTTTGATTTGGGTTCATAAAGTCTTCATCAAACAAATCCCAAGCAAGGCTCAGAGGCTAGTATTGGGTAGAAATCATTTCCCATAGGCAGTTTATATGTGATGAGATGCTATTCAGACAAATAAGATGAGGTAGCTTGGACAATGGATGCCCTCAGTGCCAGAGAATAGTCCTACATTTACTATTTCCTTTTATTTAGGAAGGGGTCCAAAGAACTCTTCAAGTTGAAAGACAGACATTTTTGGCCATGAAAGGAAATGAATGCTTATAGCCACAGAATACTAATTGTTCTTGGTCTAGACTGGGCATTAGTTTCTTTACTTTCTCCTGGATACAATAAAAGGACAAGAAAATTCTCGAATGAAAGACCTCCTAATAAGGACTCTATTTTCCTGGACTAGCCCAGCCCCTTTAAAGCATGGTCATTATCCATATTGATACTGTGCATGCATTAAATCTTCAAGTCTTCATATCGTAAAATAAAGGATATTTTTAGTCTTAATCACTAAGCCCACAGATCCAAAAAAGGACTTTTTCAGACCTTAAATAATACAAAAAGCTGAGCACTCCCTCTGCTCAGGGTCCATGCCCTGGAATTACCTAAAACTGAGTAAACACATCACTGTTCCCTACTTCTAGCCATCTGATCTTTTTTAGAGCGTATATATCCCAGCAGATGAGCAGCTGGCTACCCACATCCTGCCGGAGTTACAGGAAAAAATAAAGAACAACTCGCTAGACGGAGGAAAATTGCATGCTCCCAAGGGTCCAGTTTATTAAGATGTGATTAGATGAAATCTACAGCATGCCAGAAGATTCAGAACATTTCAGAAATGAAGTCGGTACTGCAGTTCATTGTAGAGGAGGAGAAAGAGATACCATCAACTTTTTATAACGACCCAACATTTAAAGCCTCCATTCAAGAAGTAGGTGAGCAGAAAATTCAGTGCCCTTCCTGGATTCAGACCTTTTCAGCTTCTTAAAACTTCTTTTTAAGCACTTCCCTGAGTGTGTTTTGTTTGCTGCTGTATTTCTAAATTTAAAGGCTTTTAATCCAAAGGCAAGGACAACCCAGGGACTGGAAACTCTAAAATTTGATTCTCTGAACACATTAATACTCTGACGAATACTACATTAAACAGTCATGTTGTTTGTTCAACATTTCAACCCATGAAGCGTTCATTTTTTTTTCCCCTATATAATGGCACAGCTTCAGAAAAGAATGGAAGAAGAATCAGGGGGTCACTAATGAAAATTGGCTAATATTTAATGTATACCTCCTGGGAACTGCCTGACTGACTTTACTTCAACTAGCAGAAGTTTTTAAAACCATTTGTCATGGATGACTCTTTAGCTCCTCGGTTGTCAGATAAGAGACAGAAACCATTCATAGCTCTTTCAGCTGTGTTATTCTGAAGGCTGCAGCAATTGAATATTTGTGGCAAGTATTAAGTGAACTGTCTGAAAATCTACTGCCTGAACCCCGGAGATTAGATTTCTTTAAGGTTTTGAGAACTCTTAGGATTACATGAAAGGTAGTCCATGTCTCAATAGAAACCTAAACTTAGTCTACTTATCTGCCTTCTTTTGAGGAAGCTTTTGAATGAGATGCAATTGAAATGACATACACTTTAAGACTGTCTCCTGAATTAAAACAAACAAACAAACAAAAACAATTACTTGATATTCTCACACATATGTAACCTCTCAGTTCGAAAAGTTAATGTTTGGAAAAGTAGCAATCAACTGAAAAGAAGATCTTACAGTGGGAAATTTTGGTTTCCCTCAGTATTATGTGATGCTGCTAACACCACGGTACACATGTGAAACCCTACACATAACCTGATAGCAAAAAGAACGCTTATAAATACTGACATAATGAATATTGCACTTATACATTGGAATAAAAAACTGAGTAAAAATAAATAAAATCCACTCCCTTGCTGAAGGGAACTGATTAGATAACAGTTTTTTACATTTGCTTTTAAAATATTTCATCTAAAAAATGAACAATAACTCTAGTACTTCATAGCATTTTTTCTAAATTGGCAATCATAAGTGAAAATTAAATCTGTTCATTGAAGAACAGGAAACAAGACCGTAAGTTGTTTATACTATTGCACTATGATTTTGCCAGCTAAACTGCTTAGAGCACTGTTGTTTGAGACTGTACTGAACCTATAAATTATAATTTCATATTTGCATTTTTAGTACCTTGGAGACTTCCCCACAAACACATGTTAATTACTGTGCTGTACACACACGAAATCGGAACATGAGTTTTCCTTACAATTTCCTTACAATTCTGATATGAGTAAAGAGATGGTGGATGAAGCAGAAATATAGGTGGGGGGAGAAGTTTGGACCCTGATCTAGAACACCAGCACTGTCAGAGTTGTCAGTGCAGCACTGTCAAGGCAATGCAGCATAGTAGAATATTTTGAGGAGAGCAAAAAAGAGGAAAACCTGCTTTTCCTATAGCCTTCATGGCAAAGATCAAGAAAGACTCTTTAAGAAATAGATTGCAAGTAAACAAAAGGCAAGATTCACTGACACAACGTTCAGGATTGTAGTATCAACCACCCTGGATATTATGAGCCACAAACTCAAGTCTTCAGAATTCAAGTGGCTGTGATATGCATACCTTAAAAAGCCAAGAGTTGCAGAGTTTGTACTGGCCTTTCACAGGTCCAACTACTGTACTCTAGGATTGTGCTGGATCCATAAGAAACTCAGCAATGTCAGCTCTGGTAGCTCCTAGTCACTTGGTTCTTCACACAGCTGGAGATGTGTGTTGCTAAGCCATTTCTGTCAGCTCAAGCAAACTAACAGCCATATGATCTATGTGAAACATTTAGGATTTTGAGATATTCAAAAGCAAATAAAAAACTGCCAGTAAGATAGCCAAGGATTTAACACAAGTCTACAGTCATGTTTTTTTTATAACCTCAACCTGACAACAGCCATCTGGGGCAAATTATATCTTGTAAAGGTTGAAATTTATAAGAACTAAAAATAGTCTCTAGTAATAAAAATTGCTGAGCAACTGCTTCCTTTGCTTCTGTGTCTTCTGCCTTTCTCCTCTCGTGCAGTTCCTTTATCTTTTCCTGTGCCTAGCCTTGAATTCACACCTCACAAGTTAACAAATCCCTTATGGACATTACTGGAAGTTTACCTATATGCCATCCTGAATGTCATGTTCAATGTTGAAGCTTCACTTCAATTGAAGATAGCAGTAACATTTCCCAGATCCAAAGGGTATGGGTAAAAAAGAAAGTAGGCATTTGAAAGAAATGGGGGGGACTATGACTTCTTAAAAATAGGCAAAATGAGTATGCTGTAGACAAATAGAGACTATTAATAAGTTTGTAACCAGGCTAAGCTATTACAGGGATTTTATCTCTCAGGCACTAAATGAATATTTATCTGTATAATGTTGATTCCCTTTCTTTACCAAAGAAGGTTCAGTAAAGATCCAGATAAAGCTTTTTAAAGAAAGTTTGCCAGCATCAGTTTTCATACATGTATTTTCTGTTGATTTTTCTTTTGAAGTTTTATTAGAAAAAAGTAATGTTCTTTATATAGTTCATGTAATGCAGATGACATTGAACTGTCATAAAACCGAATAAGAAAATTTCAAAACTTTATGGCTGAAGAACAGACCTGTTCATTCAGATCCACAGCAATTTGTTACTGACTTCAGGTAAGGAAGGGACAAAAACATGTGACAAACCTTGTACAATATTTATAGTATTTTTGTAGAATGAATAAATTATCCATAAAATATATGTAAGGGAAGGTTTTCCTTCTTCATTCTATCAGCTTATCCTACAAAAAAGCTCAATGGGATGTGAATCTAAACAAAACCATCCCTACTATATTATTTCACATTTGCATTTTGACATTAATTAATCCTCCTTATACTTTAATTATGGTTCATTCCCTTTTCCTCTTTTCTGTTGGATATTTCTCCTCTTAGAGTACTTATTTTGTGTAATTTTAATATTTGTTTGACTTAATTTCTATAACTCCAAACTTTATTTCTATAATTCTATAATTCCAAACTTCTATTGCTTTCTCCTGAAAGCGCTGTATTAGTTATCTATTTATATCTTCACGTCTTCTTTCAAAACTTAGATTTCCAAGCTAGAAACATATGCTAGAACTGCCCATTAAATTAAACTGGATACTCATCTTTCAAAAAAAAAAAAAAGGAGATTAATATAAACAGAACTGAAAAATACAAGATTTAGTAAAGCATATTT
This sequence comes from Stercorarius parasiticus, assembly GCA_013396915.1. Classification (NCBI taxonomy): domain Eukaryota; kingdom Metazoa; phylum Chordata; class Aves; order Charadriiformes; family Stercorariidae; genus Stercorarius; species Stercorarius parasiticus. The sequence continues at coordinate 101,107 of VWZL01004133.1, forward strand.
ATGCTATAATACAGTCTTTAGAATTACTTTCAAAGTTAAAACCCTACTTCTTTTAAATACTGTCTTCAGAAAGAGCAATTATTTGCTGAGGCTGGTGTGAATATTATCACTGAGCAATTTGAAACTGAATGAGATGAATGACTAAATTCTGTAGTTATAGATCTTATACATTCATGAATATAAACATGCAAATTATCTTAAACTATGTCTACATTACAACTAAAGTTGGGAATGTAACATAGACATAGCCTGAGATTGTTACTTTTTCTGAAGACTAAGTAGAAGGGGATGTTCTGAAAAATTCTCAATATAGTTGAGGCTTGGACTTATTAGGAAAAAATACTAGTGAAAGATTGACCTGTAATTGTTTTGACAGGATCCAGTCTCACATCTTCACTGAAGAGGCTACTTGTGCTTTCCAAATCAAAACAGAGAAATGCTTATGCTTCCTGTGATCACACATTCTCACCACATATAACTTTGATGAACTGCATGCATTCAGACCAAATTAGGTATATCTGAAAATGTAATGTAACATGCTACACTCAAGTGTTAGCCACTAAGGGAGATTTTTATAGCCAAAGATGATGTGTTATATATAAAAAAAAGCAAATATCATGCAAATCAGAATTATTACAGGAACTTTTTAATGATTAACAGATTTTGATAACTCTCATTGGTGCTTTTACTTTGATGTGGCTGTATTAACTTCCAAATTACCACCTTGTGGTTTCCAAATTATCACCTGCTCACCCAACATGTCAAGTAATTCACCTTCTAGAGTGTGGCCATTTTTGCTGCATAAACACCAAATTTACAAAATAAACATTAAATGACAATGAAAACTTTTTTTCATGTTGTTTATACAATTCAAAATGTTATTGCAGAGTACAGTAAAGATTCTACATATGCTTTTTGGAGCACCTTACTATTTCAGAACCAAATTTGCTTGAATTGCAGTAAAAACCACAATTTTTCAATCTGGATCTTCTTTTATTCAATTTGAAATTAGAAGTAGCTTACTTTTTTTTTTTTGTAATTGGATCAGTAAGCTGAAAAATATAGGCTTCTCAAAAGTCTTTTCCATATTTTTTTTTCTTCTATCAGTCATAATAAAGACATGAAAGTAAAACTGGGCAGGTTGACTGAACTAGGATGTGCAATGCAATTAGGTCTGCACTGAACCTGAATTGGTCAGACGCTGTGTAAAGTGTGTAAAGTCCACTACAATAAGCATATTCTCATTTATTTATTCTGGTAAGCATCTACAGAACACATACTCCTAAGGCTTTATTTATAATTTTTCATATATATCTATTAACAGAACTTTTAAAAGTTGGTCCAAACGTGAAGGGTTATTGACCTTTTTGAATTTTAGCCCTCTTCATTTATTCACTCAGTTACTACCTGCTAGCAGTCATTCTAGAGGTTCTCTATCACTGGTATTGTACTTGACTGTGAAAATATTAAAAGCAGTTGAATACTAGTCACCAGATCTATTTCTCATAATAAATACATACATGAATAAACATAAAATTCTCATGATTTCCTATATTTATTCAGATTTTTGATTATTTTTTTTTAGATTCACTATTAAATAATTTATGTTTAGGATTTGTCAGTTATTCATTGACTTTTACACCTCCACAAATTGATTCAATGGCTGCATCTATCCTACTGTCAAACCATGGTTTGGCTTCAAGTGTTCAACCACTGCCTGTACCGAACTCTTTTCCACGCAAAATAACAGCACTATTTTGAACAGATGCATTGGAAGAGTCTCTGGGAGGTGTCCAGACACATCCTGATACATTGTTTTTCAAACAGAATCCATAGCCTAAATCCTTCTTTTCCTCTACAAAGTAAAAAGTATAATTTGGAGTAGGGTAAAAATCTAGGAGAGGGAAGAGTAAATTAAATTAAAATATTCACATGTTTTACATCAGTCTACCTAGGCGAACACTTAAGTCAACTTACATTAACAAGTCACGTACAGCTGTTTAAATATAAACACCTCTTCAGATTTTTTTTCAGCATGTGAAGCCTAGAAAGAATTCTTTTTTACTATGAAAAATTAATTTGAAAAATTCTCCTTCTTAGCAAACCATTATATTTTGCAGTGTGTTTTATCGCACATGGCAGCCAATTTTGAAAAAGACAGAAACAAGCACAGGCACAATAAATGTAAATGTAACTGATTGGTTACATTACTGTAGTTTTTGTTACCAGACAAAATTTTGATACCAAAATCTAGAGGAAAAAAATGTTGAAAATAGATGATACATATTCTATAATAGCTTATAAATAATATATACATATTATAATAATAACTTAAGTCATCAGAGAACTTGATTCAAAGACTTCAAAAGTCAACAAGCAGATTTTCATTAATATCAATGGACTTTGGATGCAATCATAAATATTTTTTTTCTTTTTGTGGTGCTTATTCCCTTCTATATTCATGATTGTAAAAAAAATTGTCCATCCTAATATGCATGACTACACATACATACATTGGAGATCTGCAAAGTAAGTATATTTCATGAATTTAATTCTATGTGCAGAAGCCAGTATATTTTCTAATCAAGTTAGCTATTATGACTGAGGACCAAATAAGAGCTAAGGCACAGAAGGTTAGGCCAGTTTACTTGCCTGTATCTGAACCTTTATGAAAACAAATTTCTTGCACATCCACAATACAAAACAAAGAAACACTTAGAATCCAACATCATCTAAAATTTTATTTATTTGAACTAACTTGGAACATAAAATTCTGGTTTTTGGCATTTTTAAATGACAAGGTGCTGTCATAGTAAGTAGGGTAAAATTTTAATAATATTTTAACACTACACAGTCATTGTATAACAACATAAGACTAAAAACAGTACCTGGAGCGAGCTAGAACCTCTGCCCCCTACTCCCAGATTACTCTGAACAGCCTGGTGGAATACCAGATATTCTCTGTCTCTTTCTCTCGCTGTCTTTACTTATGGCATGAAATGGAACTGCTTCCACAGGAAAGAGATGATAGCAGAGTGCCTTATAATACTATAATGAGTAAAGAATCTATGAGGAGATATGAAAACTGGTTCAGAGTTCATGCAGAGAGAGGAGAGAACAAACTGCTCTGTAAACTCCATCTAGGAGTGCCTTGAAGAAAAAGAGTTAGCTGTTTAATTATTTCAAAAGGTGGTGTAGGTGCACGTAATTAGGGGAAGGTACTGAAATATGAATATGGAGATGTATGACTAGGACTCTGATGTGCTAACTCTTCCCTCCACATTGTTTAGGTACCTAACTCATGGTCTGAAAGTCCACTGAAGGGTTTGGCTGCTAGAGAAATTACATTTTTTGAATTTCTGCTTTATTTTCTTTTACTTTTTAAAACCACGTTCCTAAGACTTTGTTTATAGAAAGTATTGGAAAAAAATTCATATCACTATGAATGCATTGCTTTGTTTCTATAGCACATCCAAGAGATCCAAGGAACCAAGTCAGTATCAAACTATTGAAAATACCAGGTTAATAATTCATTTGTTTGTCCATGAGGCGGAATTTTTTAGTTGCAATTGCTTGCTAAGATACTTGTAAAGTTGCTTAATTAACCAGCACAAAAGTGTAATGATATGACCAAGGATGTTAATAATGCTGATAATTTTTGTGAATACTTCCATTTGGTATCATGACTTTGCGTAGCTTTTTTCATGACCAAAAAGAGTGAAGTTATGTTTTTAACCCTGCAATTTATGTTATGACCCAATTAGGAATCCAAATCCAAATCAGCTGATTTTCATTAAAGTGCTTTTAAACTTTATCTCAGCTAATATTTCTTCATGACACAGCAGGCAGACAGCAAAGAGCAGAGATGGGGAAATGGTATCAATTACAAAAATAGAGTACGGAAGAAAAACAGATCTTTGTCCTTTATGAAGAATTTTCAATAGCTGCAGACATTTTAGAAGCTGACATTCTAAAATTCTTCCAATACTTTGTAACTTTTCTCATTTTCTCAGGCCAACAATCTTATCTTTCTTTTTCTTTTTTTTTAAATGATTTTGTGGCCTTTACATCTGCACAAATGTAGGCAATGACAGACAGATTCTATATTTCTCTGCCTATTTGAGAAGCAGTGAGACTACATGATCCCTTTCCAGCTGAAAAAAGGAAACCCTTAGTGAGAAGTAAATAATGCAAAAAGTATTACTGGCTTATTTTCTTAGGGGATACAGACACATCCAATTATATCACATATCAGCTGCTGACGTCCTTCTTAAAAAAATACAAAGTATAAGTCAGAGCAGGAACTGCAAGCTGTATCTGTTAATCTATAGCCTTGTCATACAGTATTGTCATTGCTAGTAGCAGTCTCTGAACTTTATACCATGATTGTCAGACAAACCCAGGACTAGGGTTTGTCAGGCCTGCTCTGTGGGAATCCACCAGTATTTACAACTCTTTATCCACAGAGCTGCTCTCAACACATTCATCTCCCAGTCTGTATTGATACTGGGGAGTGCTCCGACTCAGGTGCAGGACCTTGCACTTGGCTTTGTTGATCTTCATGAGATTCACATTGGCCCACTCCTCAAGCTTGTTAAGTTCCCTCTGGATGGCATCCCTTCTCTCAAGCATATTGACTGCACCACTCAACTTGGTGTCATGCACAAACTTGCTGAGAGTGTCATTAATGAAGGTATTAAATAGCATGGGTCCTAGTACAGACTCTTGAGGGACACCACTCAGTGGTTTCCATTTGGACGTTGAGCCATTGACTGTAACTGTGGATGCAGCCATCCAGCTAATTCCTTCTCCATCAAATAATCCATCCTTCAAATTGATATCTCTGCAATTTAGAGGTGAGAATGCTGCGGATGACCATTATCAAAGGTTTTACAGAAGTCAAGATAGATGACATCAGTTGCTTATCCCTTGTCCGCTGATGCAGTCACTCCATCACAGAAGTGATGTACAGTGGAGAAATACAGGTATCATATGATAGAGAGTCCTTGAAAAGTGTGGAAACAGGAATGATAAGAGATGAGACATAAGCTTTTCACTAGATACTTCTTGTGTATAAACAACTTATCCATGATCAGTTAAAGAAATGCAGACCTGGAGCTGGACAAAACTAATTCTAGGTGTAACAAAGAGAACAGAGAACATGCACATAGCAAGTACAAAAAGCACCATAGATAGCCAATTTGGATGTAACTTGGAGCTGCAGGCCACTGAAGAAAGAGCACATGACCAAACATATCAGGAGGAAGAAACTATCAACATGAACATCATATCTGTCTGTCTTGGCGAAGGACTCTAGATGCTAACAATTCACAGTAACACCACACACAACACCACCAGAAAAAAACTTAGGATACAGGAGCAGGGGAAGGGTGACAATAATACCAGGAGAAGAAGCAGCAGCTGAGAACTGTGTATTTAACAATTTGAGTGAATTATTATTTTTTCTTTTCCTGTAATAATTACCTGGCTAACAATTATTAGATTTCAATTGTACTAACATTAAAATATTTGCTTTATATGTATATGAAGTGTTCTTTCTCTTTGCCCATAAACAAGATTTTGAGTGTAACAACCTATGGAAAAAATATCCGTAAGCCTTTCTTATTCTGGCTTTAAAATTCTTGGGCATGTTTTTAGAGAGTTTTTTTCAGCATCTCTGTTCCTTACAAGGCATGCAAGCGTAGTAGAAAATCTGGGAGCAGGACAATGACTGAATGAGTAAGGAGCACAGGAAAGAATAGCTTTGTTTGACGGAGGAAGAACTAACATGCTGTAGAGATATCAGATAGCTATATAAAGGTTTTTCAGGGATAATTTCACATGTACCTCTGTGCCAGAAAGACTCTTAAGCAAATAACTGGCACATATTCAGTGAGTTTATTTCTAAAATGAGTTTAGCCTTATACCACATCACTCAAGTGCCTGCACTGGAGTTACTCTTGATTTACACTGTGGTAACTGAGATTACAGTTAGCTCCAGTGCTTAAAGCAAACATTTAAGAATTGAGTATGCGGCAATAGATTTAAGTGACATCCAAAATATCACCAGTGTTATGCAACTGGAAAAAGCAACAGTTAACAAACCCAGTGAAGCAATAATAAACTGGGACTTGACATTCCTCCCTTGTCTCCAGGCTGTTGGCTTGTGCAGTACAGAGCACTAACTGTCCATTCACTGAATTTTGTCAGTCTGATTATCTTTTTTCACCTACAGGGACAATCCAGTGTAACAAGGCCTTAGAAAAAGATCATCATTCTTTTAGCCTTTTAAAGTAATTGAAGAGACAGCTTCTAGATGGTTTAACCCCAGTGCCCTTTTACAAGATGTATATGTGGATGCTAGTGGGTCTCTGGAGTTGTTGCTCTTTTTTTTTTTATGTAGACATATTATAACTCAAAGACCCGAGCTCCCTGAAAAATCATTACTTCATTGTTCGTTTCCCTGACAGTAATTTTAATGGTTCTACTATCCCCTTCAGTTTCTGTTCCTCTCTACACCTTATTGCACAAGATGGGAAGTAAAAACATATAACAACACTCACTTCACAGTCATCATCTAGCATGGAACATTTATATCTGTTAAATTACACAGTGTCTGTGCCCTGCAATCATATTCTGAAATCTAGGCCACAGACCTGATCATAAGTATCTTGACAGACAAAACATTTGCCTACAGGCTATAGTCAGAGTGGCCTTATCAGTTTCCTCTTAACAGTGATTCATCCAGGCTATAGCTTTAGTCTGACTTTGGTCTCAGTGAATATCTAGTTAACAAGTAATGTCTCCCTTGCAGCTTCTGAAGTAGTTTGTTTACTTGTATTTTTGTGCTGTTGCTTACCAGGACCTTGGCCACTTGATTTCCTTGCCTACATTTTGTCCTGTCACAGTTTTCTGTAGATAACCCTATTACTGGACCTTGTTTGTTATTAGTTTGTCTTAAAGACTTCAGCAATGGTTTGCTCACCAAAAGGAAATTGAGCAGTTAATAGTTAGTTAACAGATTCACGTGCTTGTGTTGTATTTTTATACATCTGCTAAACACTGCCACCTGTCCTACAGGTGATTTCTGAAGGACTGGTGCGTGAAAAGGGGCAAAGCAGTTTTGGCAGAAAATAAGACCCCTTGTGTTCTAACACTCCTCACCGAGTTGGGACGCTAGGTGCCGCTAGGTTTAAATTCTGAGTGATGCCCAATTCACCACTATCAGTCCAGTCGCATTTAATATGTATTAAACTGTTACGATTTTGATACACTAATAGTGGACTGCACCTTCAGTCTAGTCGTGCTCATGAACTAGCACGGCCACTCTCGAGTCTTTGGTCACGTTCAGTGAGAAACTGAAACGACTAGCTACTTAAACAGTGCAGTTTATTTAAACAACAGATATATAGGTTCTTAAGATTGACGGTGATAAATACACTGTCTGCAAAGCACGTGCAAGTAAAGGTATTGTTACATATACAAAAAGCTTGACAAAGTTATAAACGATACAGCCTGGCTATAAATGTAGGAAAGAGATTCTCTAGACAGATTTCTAAGTTCCCTGAGGAAGCACTCGATATATTCTAAGTCTCACCCAAAGGTGTCCCTATGGGAGGGAACAAAGGCTCAGCCTGTCGACTGATCCTGGAAGTCAGTGATAGAGTTCTCCTCGACTTGTTCACAATGGTGTCTTTCCTGATATCCCCCCCTCTCTTGGGCTGTTTTTATACTATTTTTTATTTTCAAGGTGGAGTTTGAGTGACTTTAGTCATAAATACTTTTATTATGATTGGTGTACTCAAGGAGGAGTGGTGACACCTTGGAGGCGGGTAGCCTCCGGGATCGAGGTGTGTTTTGGTACATTGTAATGAGCAAAGTTCGCACAAAGGACAGCATTTCATCAAAATTTGGTGAAATGTTGGCTCAGGGTAGTGAGTGGGCAGCTTATCGGTTCTGTAGTACGATCTTGTTCCCATATCTGCTATTCGTCACAAGGCAAGGCCACAGAATGATCACATTCCATCCCGTCCCTCATGTAGCTTCGAAAGCAACCTTGTACAGGGAACTGCAGATGTTACATTCTTTGTATGCCAGATGCAGCTGTATTCTAGCTCGGAAGCCTCTTGATTTTATACCTTCCCTTAATGTGTGAACAATGCTATGTTTTTGTATTTTTGGCCATTTTAGTAATTATTCCACAAGGACTAGGACAATATGATAGTTCAAGTTAGAAGGGACATCAGAAAATCTCTAGTCCAAATTCCTGCCCAAACCAGGGTGAACAATGTTACTTTTGATACCTTCCCCTTATTTTCAAGAGTGCTGTAGAATGTATTCATTGGGAGGTAAATTGGGGGTTTATAATAATGACATACCTTATTCTATTCAAAGAACTTATTAGCTGCTTTATTGATTGATACTGGGAACTGAGCTGATGTTTATATGAAGTTGTCTATTATATCCCCAAGTTCTCCCATCTGACTGTTAATGATTACATCATTTAAATTCATGCGTTGATTAGCCCACTCACGATCGCAGAATCAGAGAATCATAGAATGGTTTGGGTTGGAAGGGACCTTTCTTATAAGCTCCCTTTGTACGTTGAAAGACCACAAAAATGTCTCCCCAGAGCATTCTCTTCTCCAGGTTAAATAGTGCTAACTCTCAACCTTTTTTTCACAGGAGAAGTGTTCCAACCCCATGATCATTTTTGTGGCTCTCCTCTGGACCCAATATAACAGGTCCACATCTTTCTTGTACAGGGGACACAGAACTGGATACAGTACTCCAGTTGGGCTCACATGAGAGCAGTGTAGAGGATAAGAATCACCCCGCTCAGAAGTGATTCTAGTTATGCTTCTTTATATACAACCCAGGATACGACTGGCTTCCTGGGATGCAAGTGCACATTGCCAGCTCTTATCCAGTTTTTTATCCACTGGTATCCACCTACGAGAGAAGTGATCAGAGACATCAATGTCTGCTTTAAGTGATAAAGCTCATTCACCTTCTCCAGGACTCAGAGTGGTAACCTATAACTATTTTGAGCCTACTAAACATATTTGAAAGAACTTTGCCGCCTTTGTCTTGTTCCATTCTCAGTTGGAAAGGTCCTTCATAATTCATGGCAATCTAAGTCGTGTCAATTCTGTGCCCTTTTGCAGATCACCCTAGAATCATTCAAATCATTCAAAGTTTCAGGAAAGTGATGTTGAATGCCTTTTGGTATTTTAAGGACAGAAAAGGCTTGCAAAAGTGACTGAGCATACAATGGTGGTATTTCACAGGCAACTTCACCAGGCAAATTGAAATTTTATGGGCAATTTCACTAGGTGAACGTAGGGACGTGTGTCTCCAAGGAGTCATAGGAACCTCATATAGCATATGTTTCACAGCGGTTCACAAAATGGGAAAGCTATGGTCATGGGTTCTGCTGGGTGAGTGAGTCTCAGAAATATATCCAATTCCTTATTTCCTCTACATCCCCCTATAAACACAAAAACTAACAAGTGCTCTGTGGGCAAATCTAGTGCAGAAATACACCCATGTACCATGGGTACTCTTGTACATGCCTAATCCATCAAACCTAAGATCTTCCTGGGTATTTTAAACACTATTTGGGTAATCAATGGGACTTTGATATTTTATAGTGTTGCTGTATGTTCAAGAATCTGAAGAAAATCTTATCTCATATTCACCATCACACTATATACATTCACTTCTGATTACCTAGAATCAGTAGCTAGAAAAAATTATGTGCCTAAAATTAATTGCTGGAAAAATACCTATTAGTCTCAACATAATTTCAAGCTTCCCAAAACAAGCAAGACTGGACTGAACGTAACGGAAGTGCTGGTTGTATTTACAGTTAGACTCAATGATCTTAAGTGTCTTTTCCAACCTAAATGATTCTACGATTCTTTGATTCTATTTTAATAAATTATCTTCTTGTCCAAAATGTTAGTCTCTTCCCTATGACCCACAATCATTCTCTCCCTCCTTTCTAAATACTAAGTCAATTGTTTACATGACAACTTAATATTTGGAAATATTTAATGTCCTTATCTTTTCCTAATTTTACTTAGCTACTGGAAACAAGAGAACATAATCATATGTCAGTTAATCCCCAGTGAGCTGCAAATAACATTTTAGGAAAGACTGCAGTGACTAATATTTTGAAAAAGAAGTGTATTTGTTCCTGATATCTTGTGACTGAAGCAATACAAAGTAATGCCTCATAAAACTTCTGAATAAAGTTAACAAGTTTATAACTGATAAATGTTTAGTCTAATAACTTTAATTATACATCACTATTGGAGGGCAGCAATTTACTGCCTAGTAAATTAGTCCCTATCCTACAGTTCTGCTTGTAAATTTGCCCATTGCACATTATATCAATTCACTTTCCCAGTACCACTGGATGCATGGGACCATGAGTAGTCTCTAAGCAGCATGATGACATTGTACATGTCATTTTCATTGACATCAGTTTATAATTTGAAGCCAGGAGTTATGTAAAACTGGGTATTATCTACTATAGAGCAAGAAACTTGCTTTTACATTTTTATATAGTCCGTGGAAGAGAGGACCTCCTAACACCAAAGTGTTGCATTGCCTGCAGCTGTCTTCTCAGCAAGATAAGTAATTACTTTCTAGATTCAGTATATTCTACATGATAACATCCATTTAAAATGCTTCACTGTAATTTTGAAGTTTCAATGAAGTTGGATTGGATTCTTAAAGAAGGCTAGACTGATATGCTGAATGCAACAACTGAAGCTCTGAGAACTAAAGATTTTTCCTCCCATTCCTTCCTTTGTGAGTACTATACATGCTTTGTAAGTAGTAAATTTTTCTAGTTCAGATTATACTGTAGATTCTTATTCTTGTTTTTTTACCACATATCTTTCTTACAGTTTTTAAGTTTTTCTTTTCATTGCTACAAAAGGGAGCTGAGCCAGAATTCTTTTTCCAACCTCTTCAAGTTTTTTGAGATTTAAGAAATTTCTTATTCTGCATCGAGAAAAAAAGTTTGAAAGAGAGCAAGAAATAGTCCAGAAGCCATTTGAGTAAGTCGTATCAGCAGTGAGGATCTTTAACAGGAAAGCGTGATAACAAAAGTTCTGTTTTGCCTGATTCAAACCAGAGCATTTCAATGCTAATCAGCCTACAGAGGCATACTAACCACTGATGTTGAATGTTTTGAAAAAGGATATGTCCATTTCCGTTGCATCAAAACAGACACAGAAATCTGGATTTCCCATTTATCTTGTGGCTTCCCTAACCACTGGCCTACTGCATTGTAACATTTTGGCTTTGACAGAGAAATAGATGAGGTTTAGAATGCTTTTAAAAATCTGTGTAATGTCTCCTGTTTAAACATTAGTGTTCCTTCTTGTAGTAATGTCATCAACAATAGAAACTGATCTGTTTTCATGCTATCTGTAGAATTGTTATTGAAGCTAGATAGAAACTCAGAACAAATCTGTAGAAATACACATATATTCTGTTGTAATTTGTGGTATATTGTATTCTTGTGTGGGTTTGGAATAAGAAAGTTTAAGTTGCACTGCCTGAATGATGAATTACCAAAAAGACCTGCTAAAAAAATAAAAATCACTGATAATGCATAACACAGAGCTATGACTATGTACCTCAAGCATACATTTTCTGATGCTTCTTTTTCTCTTAATAAATTTTACTTAACAATGCATTAAAATGTGTCAAGGTTTCTCCAGAGATTAGGGTAATAGATCAGCTTTAGAAAAGGATTTAATTTGTTAAAATATGGATCACAGGTTTTGGAGAGTCTTCCTTTAGAAAACAAATCATGTCCCAGGGCTGTGAGTGCATTCCCCTCAAGTGGGTCTTTGGTGGTCTGGGCTGACAGCTATCTCAGGCATGTGCAAACGGCAAGATTTGTGATGCCTCAGCAGAGTTCAGCCCCTCTTCTGTTTGAGACTTGTTTTCAAATTCAAGACCTCACCCTTGGTCTGTCTGACCAACATGGCAGCTTTACCTTGTGCCTGGTCTCATGTCTCCGACCTGGCCCCCAGGCTTTCCTTTCTGTCTTCAGCTTGAACCTGCCCTGCACTACGGGTGTGTAGGGTGAATACTGGGCTCTCGGCTGACCCTGGCTGCTGCCCCCAGAGATGCCCTGCTCACCTTGCTCGGCCATGGCGGGACTGCGCCTACTAGCCTAGTCCCTTCACTACCTACTGTGTTGTGGCTCAGTCTCCTTGGCTTGCAGTCTCCTTGCCTGGCCGTGCTGCTCCTTAGTGTAGCTGTGGGGAAAGTAGAAACAAGTATGCAAGTACAGAAATTAAGAGCCTTATTGATAGATTTTTCCCCACCCACTTATAAAAACCCAAACCTACATGTAGATAGATTATGCTTATAACATCAAGATACATAAGGGGAAGAAGGTACCTTTAAACATGCCATTACTTAAAATAGTCCTTCTATACTTGTGTAGGGCTTTTCAGCACTGTATATTAAGACAATTTAAAAGTATCGATAATCTGAACACTGGCGAAATAAGACTTCATCAATGATGTAGTTTAGAATAAGAATTGTATTGATATTGCCTCTCCCTATTACTCTTTCCTTCCTAATATGCATTCCTCCTGAGAGGAGTGTACTTGTATGCATTATAATTAGTTATAAAAAGTATGATTACATGTCTTTTGAAACAATAACACAAACTGTGAAAACAAAACTAGCATTAAATTCTAATCAGCCATGCAACTGCAGAATAAAACTTGAGGCTTTTTTCCATCTCTGTTAGTTGGTTTTCTATCTTCTGTTGAATATTTTGTAAGCTTTTTGCTATTTTCTTACATAATTCCAGCTTGACTGACTTAATTGTAAGCAGCTTTATTTTGAAAATAAAAATGTGTTTTCAGGGTTTTCTGTTTTTAGGATAATTTCACAGTAATTCTACCTTACTTAACGAACAAAATTGGTGTACTTTTGAAAAAGGGTCATCAGCTAGGAGCTGGTTAGTTTCCACTACTGTCATTCTATTTATATATAAAAAGTGAAGGAGTTGATATGTGTAGTCTCAGACTTCCCATTAACTGATCCTGAAGATTTACTAACTCTGAGGTTTGTTGCTGGCTTCTTTAAGCATGCAATCAATAAAATAGGGAATTTTTAGTTTTATGTTTTAATTTTAAATCCTCTTATTAGTTTAAAATCCATGTATTTACTTGAAATTGATATTTGCATAATTAAAAATCTTAATTCAAAGAAGAATCTGTCCAAACCACCTGAAAGATGGTTACTACGGGTCCTATAGAAATAAATGACATATAACACCATTCCATGAGTTGTTTTTTAATTCAGGAGAAAATTAATTCTGTAATATAAATAAAATTTAGAAATGCAATATTCATTTGTATTTTCAGATGAAGGTCTAAGATTCTTCTATGGAATATAATAAGACACTCAAGCATTCAAATAACAAAGCCGAATGGATGCAAAATGTACTGGCACCAGAAATTTGCCCACAAAAACTATTTCCTGTGCAAATTCACTATATGATAGACAGTTTTCTCTGTTACTTCATTATTGGCTTTCTCTTTTAAATGTGGTTTGGACTGTCCACGCATACATTTAATGCTTTGTTGGTAAGACAACTGACAGAAAGGGATACAGTGGATCATCTGACTGATATGAAAAGCAATGTGAGGTTAAGACACCCGTTCTTCCATATCTCTTCTTTCAGATCAAAAGTTTCTTTCTTTTTTTTTTTTTTTTTTGATTTACAATCTTAGGGCATATTAAAAATGCTGTAAGCTGTTGTGCTCATTAATTGGAAATAATTAAGAAGGAAAAGGATGTAGGTGTACTTGTTGATGAAAGCAGATCACATAGCCAGAATACTCCAAGACAGATACTTTCATTAGAAATTGAGAGGTACTATTTTTTTACAAATGGGACAGTGGAGAACTCATTTGAAATTCTGTATACAGCTCTGTTCTCTGTGGTCATGAAAATGAACTGAACTGGAACAAGTGGAAAGAAATACAAGCAGGATGATTAGGAAAATGGAAAACCTGTCTCATAAGCGGACACTAGCAAAAAAAGAGAAGGCTAAGGGAGAAAATTCTTGTCTATAACTAGCCATTACCTTAATAATGTAGTAATAAATCTTATGACTTAAAAACCATTCTAGAAACTTTAGGAAGCAGCTCTGTAAAATACTTCAAACATCATCTACCTGCAATAATATCTTAGATTTTCTACAATTTTTTTTTTCTAGTCCACGTATCTGGTTAAAGTGTTGTATTTGATAATAATGTTGCTGAAATATACTGTATCTACATATTTTCTCTGTCTCTTAAGTCCCTTTTACAATCTTGTTTTGAAAAGAAAAAAAGGTAAAACTGTCTGAATGCAAGCCTGGGTATATTATTTATGATTTGCTGTAACTGATGGTCAAATACGAGCATTATGAAAAAAAACCCCTTAACTTCACTAAAAGCTCTCCACTTACTCTATCTGTGTCAGCACATCAATACTAGTCATTCATGTGCAAATCCTCTATATTTCAAGCATTAAAGTCTCATTGTCCTTTGTTTTAAAGATGTTGGATAAAATTAATCTTTTCTAAAAATACAAAGTGTTAGGAACGACATCATCCAAAGCAAGGGAAGTCAGTTGTTACAAGTCAATTTCTTCATGAGATGTTACTGTCTAATTAGCAGTATAGCACTGAATCAAAATTTTCACTAACTCCCCAAACCAGATTTAAAGTGGTTTACATTTTCAGGAATGGAAAGTCTTATTCCACAAACATTTTATCTATTTTCTTTCCACTTCTTAGATTCTAGTTTTCATTTGAATTAAAGAACAGGGATTTTTTAATGAGTAATGTATCAATACTTATTAATATTGTTGAAGTCAAGCCAAATCTGGGACTCAGGTGAGTCTGTTTGCCTCCCCAGTCTGTTTGCTGCTGTTCCCATCTGGATGTCCAGACAGTAGCAAGTCTGACCATGTACTCTAAAAATATGGATACACATGCACACAATGCACAGAGGTTCAGCTACACAGCTGACACAGACATCTGGGATATAACCAGGACATGACAGGGATAAGTCCTGGTTTGAGGTAAAACA
>VWZL01004134.1:0-47785 GCA_013396915.1 Stercorarius parasiticus
TTTTATTTTATTTTAATTACTTCACGGCCTACTTCCAGAATAAACTCTTGTTATTTTTTTTGCCCCTTACATATGAGACAGATTCTCAAGGTGATAGTGGTTATTAACTGTAATGTAACTGTAGCTCTTTGATAGATACAACAATACATGCATATGCATCTCACACGCACAATACTTGAAATATTTTTCCTTAAGACTATGTATTTCTCCTGTGTTACCTGTGGTTACAACTGAAGTTGTTAAGAGAAGAGATAAGATCTCTTCACAGTTTCCTGATGATTTAAATCAATGGTAGCTGAAGACTACAAAAAGGGCATGTGATGGGTGGGAGACAGTCAGTAGCTGCACTACCTGGAAGAAATATAGCTGGTGAATGCTGACTTTTCTTATTCTGATAGGTGTGTGTGACTTACTAATGAATAGTATTGTTACACTTAGCTTAGCATGAGCAAAATCAGAACATATATATATTTGTTAGCAAATACAATCAATCTAATCAAAATATTATAACCAGTTATCAGCAGTCTAGTTGCAATAACACTAATAATCACAGCCCAAGCTAATACAGAAAAGAGATAATAGTAGCCTTAAAATTATTAAGCCAGACACTTTACTAAGAGCTATCCCTTTGCCCTGGTGTTATTGTCACACCCCCTGGGCATCCCTCTGGGTCCTCAGTTGGACAGCTTCACTCTCCTTCAGGAGAGGAGGAGGATTATAGGATTTCAGCATCCTCAGGGCTTCGCTGTGAGGAATCTGATGCTCATAGAGGAATTCTCTTCCTTCTGAGCCTTGGGCCCACTTAGTTTTATTTCTGTATGTCTCCCCAGCATGGGCCGCACCACTAATGGCATTGCGCAGCCTCAGTGCACCCTGGAGAGGTGAGAGTCACCCACTCTCAAGCACCTAGGGCAGTTGTTGCCAACTAGACCAGGGCCAGGCCCAGGCCCTGCAACCCCAGGGCAGTGCAGAGGCAGGGGACTTCTGCTGGGGATGGCAGTATCATATTCACTGGGCTGCAGCATTATTCCCATAGGATGGTAGGACATAATGAAAGGACATTCAAATAAAAGCTGGATCTTATTTCAAGAAATACAGTAAACTTTTGGTTGCATGTTGGATACGCAATTTTTCTCTCAGTTTTGAATTCTGAGGAGAAGGAAAGTAGCACAGTAAATAACAAATTCACTGGCAGTCTTGAACTGCCACGGAGCTGATCCATTGCAGCCAGTTTTAACAGCCCCTCCTCAAAGACTGACCAAACACAGACAATAAATTCTTCTCCAAATGCTAAAATTATGGTTGCTGTAAATCATAATAAGCACACATAGCAGTACAGTATAGAAAAAGAATGACCAGTTCTAAAGCCTGTTCCTCTCCTGTTTACGTCTGTGTTGGTCAACTGGTCATAATGGCTGTTTCTAGCCCAAGGACGTCAGGTTTCACCCTGAGCCTGCACTTTCAGGGCTTCTGCTATGATCATGTGATTGTTCATTTGGTATTCTTCAGGAGATGGTTGTTTAATAAGTTTTACCATATATGACTTCTTGACAACCACAGCATATTTTCATCCTGCATGGCATACATACTGTTATAGGATCATCAGAAAGTCATGCTAGTGATGGTAAAAAACCCATGTAAAATATACTTCTATCTATAATAGTATCTATATAATTATAGTAGTGTTATGTGTAAAGGTTTGATTTGATTCTTTTCAAATTATAACAGGACCACTTTAGATAAGGATCATTTTGACAGTGGTTCTAAAGGCAGGTCAATGCACTTAATGAAGAGAAGTTTAAATTCCCATGAGGAAAAACAGTCTCTTAGTACAAAGTAAATATTGCAGATGACCATAAAAGCCTTCAGTGTGAAAAGATCATGGCACCCCAGCATTGCTTCAAAATGGCAATTAAGAGAACTAAATTAAAACTAAGTTTTAAGAGGAGTAGATAAGCTCAGATTTATTTTTTTTTACCAGAGGTCTAATGGCTTCACTTCATTTCATACTGTTCAAACAGAAACTTCCAGAGGGAAACTTCCTAGTAAAGAAATTTTGACACTCAGCAATTAAAATTTTGCTGGATATATAATAAAGATCTTAAAACCACGCAACATCTTAACTGGGGTCTTTGCCCCATGCTGGAGATGTATTGTATGCTGACAGGATTTAAGTTGAGATATCTGGCAATAGTATGAGGATCAAACATGACTAAATCATGGAATTTTCATTAAATGGGAAATACTGTCATATGGAAAAAAATAATATTTCAGTCAGATTCCATTCTCAGGTACCAAGGAATTTATGAGCGCTCCACTCAGGAAGAGCTTTTCACTCATCTCTGGATGGCGTGATTTATCAGAAGTGCCAGTTGTCCAGTTTCTTGCAGAATCTGGAAAAGTTTTGTGAGAAACTTGTGTGAAATACGGTGAGTTTAAATGCAGACTATCTTGAAATATGATGATAGTACTTGTTAGAACGGGGTAGATCAAAGAACACTCAACAAAATTCCCATTGACAGAAAATATTTATTGGTAATGCTCTAAGACAATGACATCAACATCATTGACTGGCCTTGGTGAATCGCACCTCAAGTACAATGGAAAGACACTTCAGAGTACATTTAAACATTAGAAGCAGGAAGAGCAAAGACTGCTGACCTGAACAAAGGCTTTTCATATGTTCACATTTCATTTGGGGAAAGCAAAGACAGTATCAACACAAGAATCTATTGAGAAAATTTGGTCAAGAAAAAGCATAGGTAGGACATGTGAAGAAAGTCTCATATCCATTAGTGAGAGTAATGGGAAAAATAAACCTAATATTTTTTATAGTAAAGTGTATGAATGGAAATACACCTAGGCTTGATGATCTAAGCTCTCATCTTCTAAACTTTGACATAAAAAAATAGGATTCATCCTGTCAAATTTTTCAGGCCTTGTTTAATGCCTGAAATGTTGGCATCTGTATCTAAACTAATAATCTGAACTACTTTTTCACTGAATGAATAAAACCAGGCACTTCCAAAATATATTTAATCTGCTTTATTTTAAATGTCTGCCTTAGGATGAAATGAAACTCATTCTCAAATTAATGCTCGTTCTGTTACTAATATGTTATTATTTTTTTTTAAAAGGGCATTTAACAAGAGATATACAGTAATAAAATGTTCTTCCTTAGTTTGTAGTAACAGAGTAATGCCATAAATACAAGGTAAGCTTTAATTGTATTTCAAGCTTACAGAAAGGCCACTCTTAAAAGGGCTTTTTTAATCACCATGACATCAAGCTTTTGAGAGTGACTTTGTCATTTCATGTTTTGTAACCTTCAACATTTCTTTTTCGCTTCTTCTCTGTACACGTTCTTTCTTCAAACAAATGCATCATGTTTGTATTTTCATTATAATGAATATGTTTCTTGCGAGAAAGTATGTCTTAATTTGCAAATTATTTGCAAGGAACCTTTTCCAACAAAAACCTGAGCAGCCTTTTTAGTGAGAGTTTGTGCAATTTTCCATTTTCTTTAAAGTTAATATCTAAAAGATGAATACCCCATAAAACCTTCATATGCACTCTAACTTTTGAAATGTAATGTGTTGACCATCTTCTCTTTTATCCTCAGAGGCTGTAAGAGCTATGGAAGCAGGGTACATGAACACCCATTAAAACAAAGAACACTGAAAAGGTCAAAGCAGCAGTATGGTGTTCGCTTTTTACACAGTGTTTGTTGAATTAAAAATCTCATTCTTGCAGTAATGGGTATTGCTGGAGGAAAAAGTGCACAAGTAACACAATCTAAAAAATTCCAATCCTCATGAGGTCTAGTTAGTACAGTTTCAAACAAAAGAAATAACACTCCTACTGACTTAAACTTTTTTTTATATTGTTTCCTAAGAAAATCTTATTTGCATTTCAATACAATTGATTTACATTGTAATAACAAAACACAAACATGAAAGAAATAGTTGCAAAAAGGTTTCTTACAAATATAGAACATTAGACTTTATAACTGAGTTGCAATTCTATTTTTAAATGTTTGGTTAAACAACATTGTGTTTCTAAAACATTCCTGAATATTCTTATGTTAATTTACATGCTTTTATGCTTCTGCATGCTGAAATAATATAGCATGTTTCCTCCCCTTGTATAACAAAGATCAAATCAGTCTTTGCCTGCATTTTTCTATTATTTGAACTTAGCAGCAGCTATGGGGAAATTTATGTAATAATAGTAGTATGGGAGAATTCCTGATTCTAGGAACAGCAGGTCTTTCTAGACTTAATACTGACTGCTCAAGTGGTAGGGAAAGGCCAGTCTTTATTTTTTTTTTCTTAATTCCTATATATACTTCAGTTCCACACAGAGGCAGACAGACTCTACCCCTCAATAATTTTGATGGACTGTCAGTTGACAGAAATGGAATTTAAATTATCACTATCAGTGGCTCAGGTGTTATATGGAGAATATTCAGTTCATTCTATTTAGCAGTACTTCAGCTGCAATGTATTTTGTTCTGGCCTAAAGCCAAGGAACATTTAAACATACGGGCAAGATAATTAGAACATTTCAAAATCTGCCACTTTAGAATCATCATACCAGTGGATTAAACTGACCAATTTTTTCTGACCTATAGCAATACTTTGCATTATGCTTTTAGAACAGAACTGTGTAGCAACACTTTACTTTTTTACCTGCCAAGGTTGTAATGAGACATTAATTTCAGAAATCATCTTAGTGCATTTTCAAAATATAAGATGAAATGGGAAAAAACCAGACATTTGTTAGAGTAAACAGTAAGCTATCACAGAAAAGTGCAATATACCCAATTTCAAAGCATGAGAATAATTTTGTTACGAATAAATAAACAAGCTGTCCTCTTTGCCAGTAGTTCCCCTCAGCATCATTAGACAATTTTGAAGTAACTGCGTAAGTAGAAGTGTCAGGCCCTTAGAGTTTTTGTCTATGGACATATAGAAGCTCAAATCATGCAGAAAAATTGAAAGTGTGAACATTTCTGAATCTCAGCAAGCCTTCAACAACAACAAAAAAAATCAAGTACAAAGCTGAAAACCCATCTGTATCATTCAATTTTGACCTCAGTGTGGACAGTAATATCATTAACAGTTCACTCCTGGTCTGCTCATGATGGGATGTTATCATGGGTCACAGCCTTGGCCTCTGACATTCCAAGTCAGCTTTCTGAAATGACACTGCAATCCCATGTGGAGGTACATTAAAAGTTTGTAGAAGATTTTTCTAGAAATAAAAGCTACAGGATAATCCCCCCTACAAGTAACAGCTGTTTTTCACCCACTGATCTTGGTCTTATGCTAGTTGCCATGCTAACAGATTGCTGATGATTTCTGAAGTTCAGAGGCTATATAGAAAGAGATGGGGAGTACTAGCAAACTTGTAGCCAACAAAGGGGCAAAAACAGGATTTCAAATTACATTGTGTACACTGGAATTTTCACAAATAGCAATTGGGTACTTTTTACAGATTACTGCTACTCTTTCCTGTTCTATATTGTAAAAGTGTCCTAGCAATCAGTGAAGGTGTGTTTACTAAAATTGTCTGGAGAGATGTTGGCTGATGCACTGCTGCAAATTTTAACCTGCCTATCAAATATTTACGAAAACTTAAAATAATATATTATTTTAACTCTTGCAGGAATTTTGCAACCTGAGAAGCCATTTAACAATTTGCAAAATGAAAGAAAAACATTGGCAAGGTTGAGAAATCCTTTTTATCCCAGGTGAACATGAAAGAAAGCAAGGCAAATTTTCAGTGGTAGTGGCTTGTCCAGAAAGCAAGGTGTTCTAAAACAGCCTAGCCTTAGGCTATGGCTTTCATGCTGGCGCTGTGCCTGCTGCAGAAAGGCCTGTGTCAGATCTCTGTCCCGTTGCTAACATTAAGGGTTTTGGAGGGCTGTTAAAGGGCACTCATGTCCAGTTTTAAGGATTAACAGCGCTGATGGGAAACAGGTTGGTTTAAACTCAGTTCTCTCCGGGGCTGAAGTATAAAGAGTATGAAATGTATGTAAATTATTTAGCTGTTAAACAAGCAGCCATGAGAAGTAACCAGAGTGCATTTTATGGACAATAATCAATAGTGTAAATACGAAAAGATCACAACGAGGGTTCACAAGGTGATATAGGTCAAACTGAAGTTACATAACATCACTGTGCTTTCACATACATGTGCTTTCTATGTTCTGAAAAGTTGGTCTCGTTTCTGAGTGGTGACACCTAGAGCCCACATGATCAGAACCACTTCCATTTCTGGAAATTCTTCCCCTCCTTGATCCAACAAAGGTGTCTTCTGTTTCTGTGCAGCTTTGGAATAAGATATTACAACTGGCATTGACTATGACCTCAGACAGGACGGTGTGTTAAACCAGAAATTTTATTTAAACTTCTGTTTAAATGTGTGAGAAGCATATACAAACTGCCACTACCAGGCAAGGTTCCTAGGTTTGACCACTTACTGTGCAGTCTTCTCAGTTCATCTATGCCCTTTCCATTTTTTCAACATGATTGAACCTTAAAGGGACAAGACACTCTCAATTCAGTTCTTAAACTGAAATACAAGTTACTTTTAAATTAAAAATAATAAAATATATAGTATAATTTAGGAATACTTCAGGAACATTTTTGACATCTTGTTTAGCTTCTAATTAGCAAATAATTCTCCACTTTTGTTTCAGAGAGCATTACAAGCCAGATCTTTTTTCTTTTTTTTTTTGGAAGTCTACATAGTATTTCATCATTTATTTCAGTATTCCCAGCTAATATCAATTAGCTGACTAACTTTAAGTATATTACATTGAACCATATGCTATAAAATCAATGATTAAAATCACTAGATTTATTTAATATCCAGCACAAGTATTCATTATACTTCATCAAAGGTGCTTATATTCAGTATGAGTATTGAAGAGTACTGGAAAACAGCCTGAAAGCCCTGCTAACATTAAGACCTAACCAGTTAAGAACCAACCCAAAGATATTCTAATTTTTCTAATATCAGCATATTAGAATAATATATCAACAAGCACTTTCCAAATATTATATAGCCTATTAGTACCACTCTGTTTAACTTAATTTAATGAAAGAATCCTTCTAGAAAGAAGGTTAAGGTCAAATGTAAAATGAATAAGGTTCCTATCAGCAAACCAGTGAGATTCAAGTTTGCCTTCGAATTTGTAGGGCTGACTTGTTATTCTGAATCTTATTGATACAAGAATGCAAGTCTAAGATGAAAATGCAGGTAATATAGACAGACTTTCAGAATTCAAATCTAAAAAATGCTGGTAGATTTCCCTACATAAATCTTCCTCCCAAAAATGACCTGTTATTTACTCTCACTATCTTTTTTTAATTTAAATTTAAATGTTTTTTAGGTTTTGAGGTTTACATTTTTCCAGTCTTTCTACTCACTTAATTTCCATAGGTAGGTTCAAGGATTTTACAAAGCTAGTGAAACTTACACTAAAATGCACAAGAAAGTTGTAATTAATCATATTTTTGTAACAGCATGTCTGTGCAAAGACAAACCTTATGTTCATAATAATTCATGCTCGCAGATTCACTGTGATAGGTTTAATCTAACAAAAGAACTGTAAAATCAAGACAAGCTGAGATTATTTTTTTTCCCAGCAAAAATCCACAGAAAGTGCTGTTTTCTGCTGTGAAGCAGAAGGTGTAGAAAGTGCCACCTCTTTCCCAAAGAACACACAGTTTGAATGAAATACAATTTCTGTGTGAAATCAGATGATAACAGCTGCTATACTGGGACGACCATCCTTACTAATACAGATTAATGTGTCCAATCTGAAAACACTAAAGAAAAGCATTGGAACACCTTCCCCTATGATATGCCTTTTCAACTTTCTCATCAAATCAAATTCAAAATATACCAGAAGCAACTGGGGAAAAAAAAAGGGGAGAGTGGGGGTGGGAATTCATAAGAGAGCATTAAAATCAGTTAATAACCCAAAAGAACAAGAGTCTGGAAACTTTCACAGGCAGTTCAGAGGCACAAACAGAATTCAAATGAGCCAGTAATATTTACAGGCAAAAACACTGAGCTATCTCCAATGCTGAGTTTGAAGAGTTTCATAGTTCAAGTTACGCCATTTCTAAAGCTCTCACCGAAGTTTAAAATATGACTAAGGTAATTTACTTCCCAATATGGCATTAAATTTAGCAGTTCTTAATGATCACATATAATCCATTTAATTCTGGTGAACTGCAGCAGTGTAAGTGAAAATTGATGGAAGACTGATATAATTATACCCTACCAATAACCAGATTATTTTAAGAGGCTGTCAAAAAGATTTAAAATGTAAAGATTTTCTAAAGCCATCCTGGAATAGTATTTAATAGGGATCTTTCTATGTTCAAAGACAGTGGTTTTTTTTTTTTTTCTTTTCTTAGCTCAGAGATAAAATAAAATAACCATAAAGAGAGCTAAATTTTATTAAATAACAAAATATCTATCAAAACAACATGTATCATAGAATCATAGAATCATGGAACAGTTTGGATTGGAAGGGAACCTTAAAGGTCACCTAGTCCAACTCTGCTGCCATGAGCAGGGACATCTTCCAGCAGATCAGGTCGCTCAGAACCTCATCCAATCTGACCTGTAATGTTTCTAGGGATGGGGCATCTAACTACTGTCTGGGAAACCTGCTCCATTGTTTCACCACGTTCATTGTAAAAAATTTCTTCCTTATACCTTGTCTCAATCTACCCTCTTTTAGCATAAAACCATTGTCCTATTGCTACAGGCCCTGCTAAAATATTTGTCGCAAGCTTTCTTATAAGCCCCCTTTAAGTACTGAAAGGCTGCAATAAGGTCTCCGTGGAGCCTTCTCTTCTCCAGGACAAACAACCCCAACTCTCTCAGCCTGTCCTCATGGGATAGATATTAGGTAGTACTTGTTCCAATATGGACTCCCGAGAGACACCATTTGTTACTGATCTCCACCTGGACATTGAGCCGTTGACCATGACATTGGATGCAGCCACTCAGCCAATTCCTTATCCATCAGTTTATCCATCAAATCCGTATCTCTCCCATCTATAGAGAAAGATATTATGGGAGACTGTGTCAAAGGCCTTATAGAAGTCCAGATAGGTGACATCCGTAGCTCTTCCTTTGTCCACTGAAGTTGTCACTCCATCATGGAAGGCCACTAGGTTGGTCAGGCAGGACTTGCCCTTTGTGAAGCCATGCTGACTGTCTCGAATCACCTCTCTGTCCTCCATGTGCCTTAGCATAGCTTCTAGGAGGATCAGTTCCATGATCTTCCCAGGCACAGAGGTGGGGCTGACAGGTCGGTAGTTCCCAGGGCCCTCCTTTCTACCTTTTTTAAAAATGGGTGCAGTGTTTCCCTTTTTCCAGTCACTGGGGACTTCACCCAACTGACATGACTTTTCAGATATCATGGATAGTGGCTTGGCAACTACATCAGCCAGTTCCCTCAGGACTCTGGGATGCATCTCATCAGGTCCCATAGACTTCTGTGTGTTTAGGTTCCTCAGGTGGTC
The DNA here is from genome assembly GCA_013396915.1 of Stercorarius parasiticus. Lineage (NCBI taxonomy): Eukaryota > Metazoa > Chordata > Aves > Charadriiformes > Stercorariidae > Stercorarius > Stercorarius parasiticus. The sequence continues at coordinate 9,558 of VWZL01004134.1, forward strand.
ACAAACCTCATCTTCTCTTACAGTGGGAGGGACTTTGTTTCTCTAGTTCCTGTCATGCCGTCCATCCACTCAAGAGGTGTGGGGAGAGACACTGCCAGTGACAACTGAGGCAAAAAATTTGTTGGGTACCTCAGCCTCCTCCTCATATGCTGTTATCAGTTTGCCAGTCGCGTTCATCAGGGGAGTTACACTTTCTTTGACCTTCCTTTTCTGGCTGACATACCTGTAGAAACCCTTCTTATTCTTTGTTTCCCTTGCCAAGTTCAACTCCAGCTGCGCCTTGGCCTTTCTGACCCCATCCCTACACAACCGGGCAGCGTCTCTATATTCTTCCCAGGATACCTGTCCCTGCTTCCACTCTCAACCAATATATTTTAATGCTATTTTGAACAATGTCATAAATGAAGAAAAGAAGAAAAATAAAAATAAAATTAAAAAAAAGGAGAGGAATGTGGAAAGAGGAACAGAAAGAAGGGAGAAGTGAGAATTGGGTCCACAGGGATTCAGGATTTATATTGTTTAGCTGATTTTTGTAGGATTATATTTTCCTTTGAAATTTGAAACTGCAGCTTGGCATTCATTATAGCACAGTGTTAAACTTACACATTGGTATATATTCATCATTTTGTAGCTTTTTGTAACCGTTGTCGGTGCCCTGTGCTGACAGCAGCAGTGGGTGCTGCCGGGCGGCCCCTTGGTGCCGGGCCGGGGCTGCCCCGTGCCGGACACAGCCGGTTCCAGCCGGCTCCAACGGCCCCAGCGCAGGGCACAGCTGAGCCCCTCAGCCACGGGCGGGCGCCGCGGGGAAAGCCTGTGTCAGAAAGGGCCAAACGCTGCCCGGCAGCCAGGGCTGAGGGAAACCGGGTGAGAAACAGCCCTGCGAGCCCCGAGGGGAGAGCGGGAGGAGGGGAGGAGGGGCTCCAGGCGCCCCCGCAGGGGTGCCCCTGCGGCCCCGGCAGAGACCCCGCTGGGGCAGGGGTTTCCCTGCAGCCCCGTGTTGTAAGTATGTGATGAAACCTGTGGGAGGGGAAGGATTGAATTGCCCAAAACTGCCTTTGTTTTTCATGGTATTTTGGATGGATGCAGGTAAGGAAGTTAGATAAGACAATGGCTGTACTTTTGTTTTTGTGAAGAATGATGAAATAAATAGTTAGAAAAACTTATGGGATTTTTTATAACAGATAATAAGTTGTCATGAACTACAAGACAGCGGTTTCATAAACAGCATAGTGATCCATCTAAACTTGAGTTCGCTCAGATATCAAGAAGTATTACATTCAAACAGGAATCTTATGTACCTAGTATAGGAATAATTTATCATGGATTCCAGTGTTTTCCAATATTTAATAATTATTTTAAATGTTGCAACATTTACAGTGCAATGCCACTTAGATACACTTGAAAATCAAATTTTCGAGACAGTAATGTGTACTTCAGATGTATCTATTATTGGTCACTGCTTTCCTAAAGTTAAATCCAGACTCCTGCTCTTCAGTAAAAATACTTTGATTTTCATTTATCATGCATACTAACAAAATCTACTTCAGTTGCATTTTAGCAAACTTCTGGGGAAAGATTCTAACTGTTGCTTCTAAATTTTCAAGGGAAAGACGTGCCCTCTTTGTATTAATGGTGTAACAGTAGACTAAACCACTAGGCAATGCTGAAAACAACCACAACAAAACCAACAGCCAAAACCAATTACATACAAGCTGGTAGGAAAACAGGAATTTTTATTTAGGAAATATAACTTCAGATTTGAAGTGGTCAAGAATCCCTTATGCTCAGCCTGATCTTTATACTTAAAGGCATCTCCTGGCACTGACAACACAACCCAGTACAAATGCAGAACCAACAGGCACTCTGTTATACATGTTTCCAAAGGTAACCTTCTCATTCTACTCTGTAATGTCAGCCTGTGGCTATTCTGCATATAGATAGCAGAAGTTTTAGTTTTTAGCAGTTTTTTCTTGGAGAAAAAACAGAACGTGTGAAGTATATGAAGATTTAACCAGCCTTGGTGTCCAGTAGAGTCACGAGTTGGCTTTCACATAAATTCTCTGCTTGAGGAAAATGTCAGCCTGTTTGACTTACTGCAGCTGACAGAGGTAAACATGTAGATACATACAGAAATTCGTAGAACCTTGAATTTTATTCGTGCTATACTCACTTGCTTAAAGAACTAAAAAATAAGAATAAATAGATGATAGTCCTATGAAATGCATGCTGCTTTTCTAAAATCAGGAACTAAATATTTGAATTCCTCAGTACCACTCAGACCTAAATACTGAATGGGTTATCAGAACTTTTTTGAAACAACCATTTCACCATAACTACAAATGTCCGTATAGCTACGTGATTATGACACGGTTCTAAGAAATGTAACTGGACACAGGAACTGAAAGTGAAACAAATTTATTAATACATTAGAAATATGCCTTATCCTTCAGTTACTCAGATATGTTGACTTACAGCATTTAAATGAAATGTCATAGAACACGATTACTTAGATTACAGTTACCAATTACTGTAGAGCAAATGTAACTCATGAGAAATAATGAAAAACCCAATTCTGTAAATCTTTATTTATAATTGCTTTTCAAGCTACTGTGATATAACTTCAGCTTCTCAGACGTCAGGGAAGGAGAAGAGTAAAAATACTGGTGCTTTTAAAGAATTCAGACACCATTGAGACCCAGATTACTCTCATAGCTAAAGACTACATCTTTATGGCAAAGTGGTTGTAATAATGACTAGTGTGTAAGACTTGCATGCTCTGTTGTTTGGTTTTTTACTACACATTGTTTCAGATGTTGTGCATTATGAAGTGTAGACTACTTCAAATTGTAAACATATATGAAGAAGCGTTACAGTAAACTATATATTGATTTATGTAAGAATGGGTCCAATTTCACCTATAACAAAAAAGGGAACATGACATTTTTTTAAAGTGCATCTAGAATAACTTTTGTGGATGCCAACAACTAGAGAATGTATTGGTCGTCACTAAATTGATTAAAAACTGGTAATTGTCAAATCTCTACAACTGTCAGCTGAAGAAAACAATAATCAAATGAGAGTATTTCAAACAGGTTCCACAGGGCCTGAACTAGTGCCATTTAATATTTTTAATTGGTGATCTGGAAATAAATATGAAAGTCATCACTGGGAAGATGCCATAAAAGTTAGTGGAATTAAATGTATTGAAGAGAACACAGTCAAAGAAAACTGGATTACTTGATAAGTGATGCCCTTAAATAACATTTACTCTGTAGAGCCATATATACAAATATAAATCTAGTAACAAGGAATTCAAGCCATACCTACTCAATGAATGACTGTTTCTTATATGGAGTATTTGTTTTCTTAGAAGGTTTTGGAAAACTGATTGATGCAGTTAGTGAGTTTATTACCCTGTAGCCCATCTGCAGAATAAAATGTTACATTAATGTAATACTAAATCATGATCTATTAGAGGCTGGTACAGCAGCATGGACTAGAACAAGTTCAGTGCATGCTAGAACATGTAAACCACATTTATACTTGTTGTGTTTGTAATCATTTTAGTGTCCATGCATTTCTTTCCTTACTTTATGTCATGTGATATTTGTCACTCATGACAAGGAAGCTTACATCTAATTTACACACTTACTTTGTGGACAGTCTTAATATCTGTGCAAAGAGCCTGTTTCTGACTTCTTTGCCATTATTTTTTTATGAGCTGCTTTAGTAGGAAGACCTTTGGCTATTAGTAAATTTCTATAAGAAACCTTAGTATAACTCATCCTGGGATTAAAATACAGAGTAATATTACAGTGCTTGGGCATGCAGTGACAGCAGTTCTGAAAAGAACGTAGAGGTCTGAATAGACAAACCTGAATATGACATAGTAAAGATTTTGTATGATAGTGTGATATAAAAAAGTTATGTAAAAGTTAGCTTTATGAATAGGGGAGTACTGAGTTACCAATGACCCACACACATGCATTGTTTGAATAGATTTGGAACATTATACTTTTCTGTATATACTTTTCATTTTAAGAGGGTGTTGAAAAAAGGGGATGCATGAAAGAGCCATGCAGATTAGTCTCTAGCTGAATAAACTTTACATTGAAGGATGGACAGAAAACAGTGTATTCAGCTTTTAAACAAGAACTTAGTTGCAGTATACAAACATATCTATGAAGAAAGTGTATTAGAGAGTACTGGGTATTTAATTTATCAGAAAAAAGTATAACAGGAACCAGTGGCTTGAACCTAAAACCAAGTGAAATATCGTGTGTCTTTTTCACCAAGAGTGGGATAAACCCTGGACAAAGGAAGGTGTGAAGGGAAATGCGCTCTCTGTCTATTAATGTTTTAATTAAAATTTTATGCCTTTTTTGGATAATAAGCTTTAGCTAAACAAAAGTTACTAGCTCCATCAATGGATTCCTGGGGAACTCCAAGAATGTCCATGGAAAAGAAAATACATAAGGATGTTTCTGTATTAGGAAGATGGAAGCAACATTACCTTTTCCAGAAAGTGTATAAACATAAATATATATATCAACATAAGTGTACACAAAGGATATGAATACATGTCTTGATAAGCTTTTATCAATTTATAGTCCTCGTTTTCTAGAGCCAAACAAAAGCCATTGAAAATTATTTTGCTACTCCCTTGTTTCATCAGTGTTCAGAAATCCTGCACATTTCATGATTTTTCAGAAATCCTGATACTTATACTCTGTTTGCCTGTCTCCTTCCCTGAGAAGAAGAGAGACCATACAGTAGTGGCACCCTATTTATCTCTAAGATAACTAGATCACCTGGTCTTTACCATTCTCATTAGTCTCAGGGAAAGAGAAGGACTCATCCTTTATTTCTTGAGTGGGCTCAGGGTCTCAAGGTTTAGGGTTGTGTAGTCTTTGGCCATAAACTCAGAATTCACTGTTTTTAATCACTGTTATAAGCATTTTATCTGTCACAATACTAATTTTATTAACTTGCTTTGCATGATATTACCTCTTCGGTTTCTGAAAGAATTCCCTTGTGGAAGATAAAAGGGCATCAGTTACTCCTTTGCTTTAAAAAAAGGCTGATTAGAAGGCTTTCCTAACAAAATAAATATGTAAAGTTATTATTTTATTTTGTATATAGCATATACACAATATATATATGCCCATGCTGCCACATACACAATATGGTATATACACATTGTGTATATGCCATATTGTGTATATACACATTGTGTATATGCCATATTGTGTATGTGGCAGCATGGGCAACAAACAGGAGGAGATGGAAGGCATTGTGCAGCAGGAGAACTATGAAGTAGTTGCCATCACGGAAACATGGTGGGATGACTTACACAACTGGAGTGCCTCAATGGATGGCTCTAAACTCTTCAGAAGGGATCTGCAAGGAAGGAGAGGTGGTGGGGTAGCCCTGTATGTTAGCAGATGTTATGATTGTTCAGATCTTAATGGTGGTGACTATATGTTTGAGTGTTTATAGGTAAGAATCAAGGAGAAGTCCAACAAGGCAGATATCATGGTAGGAGTCTGTTATAGACCACCCAACCAGGATGAAGAGGCAGATGAAATATTCTGTAAGCAGGTGGGAGAAATCTCACAATTACTAGCCCTTGGTCTCATGGGGGACTTCAACTTACCAGACGTCTGCTGGAAATATAATACACCGAAGAGAAAACAGTCTAGGAGGATCCTAACCTGATCGCCTTCTATGATTAGTGGATGAGGAAAAGGCTGTACATGTTTATCTGGACTTTAGTAAAGACTTTGACACAATTTCCCACAGCATTTTCCGCAGAAACTGGCTGCTTATGGCTTGGACAGGCATACTCTTTGCTGGTAAAAAACTGTCTGGAGGGCTGGCCCCAAAGAGTTGTGGTGAATGGAGTTAAATCTAGTACACAGCTGGTCACAAGCCATGTTCCCCAGGGTTTTAACATCTTTATCAATGACCTGGACAAGGGGATCAAGTGCACCCTCAATAAGGTTGCAGATGACACAGAGTTGGGCAGGAGTGTTGAATCTGCTTGAGGGTAGGAAGGCTTTACAGAGGGATCTGAACAGGCTGGATTGATGGCCTGAGGCCAATTGTATGGCCTTAGACCATCAGATCAAGACCAAGTGCTGTGTCCTGCACTTGGGTCACAACAACCCCATGCAATGCTACAGGCTTGGGGAAGAGTGGCTGGAAAGCTGCCTGTAGGAAAAGGCCCTGGGGATATTGATCGACATCTGGCTGAATATGAGCCAGCAGTGTACATGGGTGGCCAAGAAGGCCAAGAGCATCCTGGCTTGTACCAGAAATAGTGTGGCCAGCAGGACTAGGGAAGTGGTTGTCCCCCTGTATTCAGCACTGGTGAGGCTGCAGCTCAAATACTGTGTTGAGTTTTGGGCCCCTCACTATGTGAAAGACACTGAGATGCTGGAGCATGTCCAAAGAAGGGCAACGAAGCTGGTGAAGAGTCTAGAGCACAAGTGTTATGAGGAGTGGCTGAGGGAACTGGGAGAAAAGGAGGCTGAGGGGTGACCTCATCATTCTCTACAACTACCTGAAAGGAGGTTGTAGCAAGGTAGGTGTTGGTCTCTTTTGCCAAGAAGCAAGTGATAGGATGAGAGGAAATGTTCTCAAGTTGCACCAAGGGAGGTTTAGATTGGATATTGGGAAAAATTTCTTCAGAGAAAGGGTTATCAAGGATTGGACAGGCTGTGCAGCAAAATGGTTGAGTCACCGTCCCTGGAGGTATTTAAAAGACGGGTAGATGTGGTGCTTTGGGACATGGTTTAGTGGTGGACTTGATTGTGTTAGGTTTACAGTTGGACTTGATGTTCTTAAAGGTGTTTTCCAACTTAACTGATTCTATGATTCTATATGCTAACTATATATATTGCAAAGTTAGTAATATGATTAGGAATAAATAGAACCGTATTTTATCCAGAATAGTGGATGTTACACAACAGAAAAGAGAAAAGCAAGTATGACAAACCCATCATACATTCCAAATATTTGCAACTACCATTTTTATGTTTGTTTGTAATTAGTCAAATATTTTTTCATGTTTCGGAATGACTGCTTCTCAGATTACAGAAATGTTATGGCCATTAATAAGATACATTATACATTTATATCTATTCATGTGCATTAGTGAATGGAGTAAGTGTCATTTCCCCATTACACTAACGTGAGGAGACTTGCAAAAAGTCTCATGATTGAACACCAACATTTCAAAAGCTCTTTTTCAAAACTGTATTTGCACTCGTGCATTATTTTGTGCAAATAATAAATCTTGCTTCAAGTTCCTGCTGTCTACCCCCTCCTGTGTACATGTGACCTCAGAACTTTGTTTTAAAATGCTGTAGAATTTAAAGCTGCAGATGATGTAAATGCTGTAAAATGTGTTTTAGAATGTGCCCCACACATGCTGCTTATGGAAGGTAGATTGTTTAGGGCAAAAATTGTGTTATGTGTGCACTTTGATTTATTCTGAATCTAGGCTGTCCTTCACAACAGAAACCTTGCAGTCGCTTAATCAGCCTTTGAAAACACTGCCTCTTCACCAAAATAAATGTGCTATTTTTGGACATATTGTGCATACAAAAAAATTATCTCTCAAGTAGGCATTACTCCCAGTGATATCGGAGTGTTAACATGTTGACACTTACTGTAGAAGTGGTATCTACAAGTCATTGGTCATTCATTTGGGGTGAATTCACATGGGCAAGTTTTGGGTTTTTTTCTGTTTTTTTTTTTCTTTTTAACATCCATATGTTCACATAGATTCCACAGATTGTGCTTGTGGTTCTGGCTGTCAGAGAACATGAAGGCTTAGCAAATATATCTAATATACTTTAAAAGTAGTTTGGAAACGATTTAAGAACATGGAGAAATGTGTAGGCTCCAGGCAATCTAGTACCTTAGAGAATGTACCCATCCCAGAGCTGTAAACTCCAATAAATCATATTGTGAACATACTGTAAACATTTTCATTGTTCCAGCTGGCAAAATGTTTTTTCATGCACGTAACATAGGCCCTGTTTCCAGCACATTTTTTTGCTCTTGTCCAAAAGGACACAATTACTTTTCTTAAATGGTGTTTCGGTTCTGTGTTGCATTTTTTTGCATTCACTTAAACTACGATACTCCCCTTTTGACAGCATCACAGAGAAGCTGAAGAACAAATGATGAGTAACTAGAATAAAAATGTACAGTTAAAATATTATATAAACCAAAAATAAAAACCTGTCCCACATAAAGTTAATCGGATCTAGTTAGTAGTGGTTTGAACATAAATGGAAAAAAAAATATTTATAAAGATCTCTTTCCTCCAAAGTTGCATTCAGTCTTGCTAATGGAAAAGATCCGAAGAGAACTCTCCTATAGACTATGCTACAGAGGTTCTTTCTTCATTAGTAGTGGATAGGCAACATGGAACTACATCACTATTATCTCTTGGACTAAAATTTAATTGGTGAGTGACTTTTGATTCTGAGTCATTATTTGCAGATGCTGACACTAGAGAATTTTAGGAGTTTAGTCATGTATGTCAGAAACAAGACAAAAGATGAATCAGCAGAAATTAGAACTTTATTGTGAAATCAAAGAGAAAATAAAGCACAGATACAGAATAATATTTTGTCTTGGTGCACAGAGCAGACTGAGAGAAAGAAGATGTCAGGGCCTTGATGGAATTGTTAGCTGTTGCTGTTGCTGCCTGGCAAAGGACCCCATTTCAGCACCCCTAGGGCCATGAGTCTGTGGTATCATCACAGAAGGCAATCACATTGGTCAGTCATAGTTTACCCTTGGTAAATCCATGCTGACTGTACCCAGTTACCCTGTTGTCCTCTTTGTGCTCAGAAACGTGTTCCCAGAGGACTCGTTCCATGATTTTCCCAGGGGCCGAAGTGGGTCTGAATGGCATGTAGTTCCCTGGATTTTTGAAGATGTTACAACATTTGCCTTTCTTCAAACATTGGAGGCACCATCCAAATCTCCATGACCTTTCAAAGACGACAGAAAGCAGACAGCAGACTTGCTAAGACACCTGCCTGCTCTCTCAATACCCTGGGATGTAGCCCATCTGGCCCCATGAATATGGATAGATTGAGTTCTTGCAAATAATCTCTCCCTTAATCCTAATCTAACACTGGAAGTTCTCTTGCGTCCAAGTAGAGGGGTCTATAATGGTGATACATAAACTAAGTCTCCAATTCAGAGTTCATAACAATCCCAAACCACCAGTCCTCAGTCACCCTGCTGAAGAGTTCTCCCAGTCCAGTCCATCGTGGGTACAATTTACTCCAGAGAATCAGACCTTCGCATCAAAACTCCCACCTTCCTACTGTTCCGTTGCTTAGCTCCCTACTATGCTACTTCTCTGTGGAGTCCAGTTGAGTAAAAACTTCATGATAATCCACTTTCATTACCTCCATATTCTATGGCGTCTCACCTTTCTCCTCCAGCGAAAATGTTTTAATCAACAGCAGAGCAGAGGCTATGCTAGGCAGGTGTGATTCCTGACAAGTGCTGGGTAGGACTGATATCTAAATTCATTCCCATGGATTTTGAGCTTCCAGATGTGGCTCGTGGTCTGATGGCCATTGTGATGGAGGACACAGACTAAGGAGATAAGAGGAGCCCAGGAGAGAACTGCCTGGCATCCAGAAATCTTACTTGTTCTCTGTGTCACAGGGCACCAACCTGCTCAGGGGATTATAGCAGTTTGCCTTGGATTACATCAGCAAGGTGGGATGAAAATGAAAGTTTGAGAAACAATGTAAATGACTTCCCTCAGTCTCTGTCTTGTCACAAATAATACAATCCTAGGCAGAACTTCCTCTCCAGCTTAATTGCACAGCCCCCAAGAACTGCTGTGGCTTCATCCTGTCACTCTCACTTCTGCCTTGCTCTTCATGCCATACCCTTAGCCCCAGTATTAGTTGTCAGCATCCTGTGCCACCTTCTCATGAGCTGTCATATTCAACTGAGCTCATGTCCTTAGCTGAACTTTACCTTTTAATTGGCCAAGCCTGAAAAAGAGTGCCACCTTGTACATCTGACCAGATTTCACAAAGCTGGATACAGCTGGTTTTTGTGAAACACTAACCCTCATGAAAATAGGCATTAAAGAATACATGTCCAGGAAAAATTATATGCATGAGTAGGAGAGGAGGTATAAACAGAATACTCTGGAGATAGTGTATTGATATTTGCGCAACATTTAATTAATTTAATTAATCAACATCAATCCTTGATCCAAATAACATGTCCGAATAACATCTTCAGTCAGGGATTCAATACTAAATCAGGGCAATAGTTTTCACAAACCAAACATATAAACCCCATTTTTCTGTGATTTTCTTGTCTTTTCTCTTCAGTGAATCATATCAGTTCCATCCTATGATATCTATAAGAATCTAAGCCCAAAAAGATTTTCTTCTCTGTGCACCTATTGCAAGACACTAGTTGATCAATATTTATACTAAGGTTTAAAGTATAACAGCCAACTAATATAAGGCATGAGGCCATTAGAAATAGTCATATTTGAGAACAAGTTTAATGTAAATGTTACCTCCTCATTTTCACTTTAATCTGAAGAATGTTAAATATGCAAATCATATATTTTTGATGGAAAATGTCAGCCAAAGATTTTAAAGTATGTGCTTAAAGTTAGGCTCATACATATTTAATTGTACTGCACTATGTGTTGTGCCTACTTACTGAAAAAGATATTTTAAGTCTGGTTTTTCAAAGTGCTCAGCACTTATAACTCATTTTTCTTCAATTCAAATAATCACATGCTCAGCAGTTTGGTATAAGAGGATGTATTTAGTGGTTTGTAGATGTAAATATCAATACAGAATCCTAACTTCAGGCAGTCAGGTTTCAAACTTTCTTGGTATGGTGTATTAAATTTATTTAGAAATATTCATTGGCCATCTGTGAACCCACAAGTGTACTACATCTCATATGGTAAGAAAATCTGTAGCTTCTTTTTTTTCTGTGTGGCTAAGAATCATTACTTGCATGTCACTTTAAATTTGAGCATGGATTGCAGAGAAAGTATTTTGAAACTTTGTGATAACCTGCTGCCAAAATACTGTTTACATTGACAATTTAATAGAGTGGAAAAATGCTTGTTTTCTATTTACTAAAATTTAGGACCTGATCTTGATGCGAATTGCTTCCATGGTAGATCTCACAGAAGCTGTCAGGCAACGGGTTACGTAGCACTGTAAGTGAAATGAAATTTTGAAAGGTAATATACCTTTGCCAACAGATAATTGGACACTGCATAGGTTACATCTCAAGGAGGAAGTTTTCATCCTATATAGCAAAAAACTACTGAACCTTGCTGATTTCAATAGTACACTGGACACTCTTAGTGTTTATCGAGCACAGGTACTGATGTTATCTAAGCATCATTACATCTGAGGATTGACTTATTCTCTAAGTGTCTGAAAAGCAGAAGAGATAAAAGAAACTGAAACGAAACAGAGTTAAACCCAGCAAGTTCCTCCCTTGCCCGTCATTTTTTATGATGTCACACAGAGAAGCATATATTATGGATCATGCCTTGTCCAATAGTCCATCTTTTCAACACTGATGGACAGCCAGCCAGGAAGGTGTGACTCTCCCATTTTAAACTTGTGAAGGGAACTATGAGCCAATCATAGCCAGGTATGTAAATCACCTTTTTTTTTTTTTGCTAAAATAATTGCCAGGTAATCACCAGTAGCCCAAATCAATTAAAATGAAAAATCTAGCTAATTAGAGAGAAGGAACTTAGCCTTTGTTGTCTCCAGCTCCAATGATCACATGAAGATTGCGCTCTGTCTTGCCTGTTGACATATGGTTTGATGAGATTTTCCCACAGCACTCAAAAGGCTTTAAATCTTAATTGAAAGAGTTCTGGTTCCTTCCTCATGGTGTCACAGAAGCGAGCTGTCCTGAACAGCTCACTTATCAAACAATAGCAGAATATGAGGCATGGCAGTATATGAGAGAATATTCTGAAGCAAATATTCTGAATCACTAAATCATCTTAACTGAGTTCTACTTATTGATAGTGATTGTTTTCCATTTTTGAATCAGGAATAATCAGTGACAACTGTGCATTCCTTATCTGTTCAAAAAATCAAGTACAGAAGGACTGCTGCTAATATCACCTATATTGGAGCTGAAGTTGATGTACTAAACTGGCTAGGAATTGGCTGATGTGCCATGGCCATGGCCATGGCAGTTCCTATAACCAAAGTCTTGTATGTGTAAAACCACTTTTAACATGTTTGGAGCTCTTCTTCCCGATCTCAATAATTTAAATGTATGCTTTAAATTAAGATTCTGTACATATCTATAAATGCAATTGTACAATACAATTATATAATCTATAGAATTGAATGTATAGAATATATACGGAATATAATCTAAAATGTAATGGGAATTATTAACAATTTGCATATGACATCCAGATGAAATGTAAACTGAAAAGAAAGAGCACAATTAATTAAGGAGAAAGGAAATAACTTCTAATACATAAAAACAGTATACCACATTGTAATAAAGCCAGATGCACTCATGCAATACCATTGAATTCAGTAAACCTACACTAATACCTCTACACACAGGGGTATTATAGTGCATATTACAGCTTGGAAAATTTTAACTATTAAGGAAATGTGAATTCTTAAAGAGTGTTGATGACTGAAGCAGTTTATCAGGGATTCTGATACACTGATTTTCTCTGGAAATTTAGAAATCCAGATTGGAAATTTTTCTGCTCCATCTGAAACAACAATTGTTTCAGAGAATTTATATTACTTATACTGCATTGTAAATCAGTCTAGATAGGGCAACTTTTTATGGTGCTTTAAAGATGTTTCTTCCAACCTTTTCCAGTGTTTATTAAATTACTAGAATAAAAATGAAAAATATTGTGGTAACCTTGATATTTCTTCAGATATTTACTGTTCTCAGACATCTTTTCCCATGTAATAGTTACAGAACAGTATTACTTCATATTATGTTTTTCCCCAGGTACTTTGAATTCTAGATACCGTGGCTAATCTTTCTCCACACAGTATTTTCTTTTAGTTTCTGTACTTTAATTCTACTATTGTCTTGAAGTTAGACTCTATGTGTGTTGTTCACTTTATCAGAGTAAGACCCACTCCTGAAAGGAAAGGATTTAATGTGTTTTCTCACCTCTGACATTTGAAAGTATGTCTTAAATTTGTCAGATTTGAATAGAATTATAATTTTAGAACTTGCCAAGTATAGCTTTTTTTTTTATTTTGAATATTCTGATAAATTCCATAATGCAGTTAAACACACATCAGTAAATAGAGAATCCCTTGCTATCTGCATGATTTGTAGCGTAAAAAATAATATTTATTCATATGAGTGAGACAATGTCAGGACAGGGCAAATTTGAGCTTCTTCAGATTTAAAGTGCCCCAAAAGAGATCACTGGATCATAGGATATAATCTAATACACATTTAAATCAATGCAGTTACATTTTTAAGAAGTAAATTATGGGGATTTTTTGCAAATTTTATACCCTTGAAGCTGTCTGATCACCATGAGCTGATAGCTAGAGACAGGTTCAGCATTTTACTCATCAGTTTGTTTTGGTCTTATTTGGTACCTAATGGGGATGCTAAATTTATTTGTCAATTTGTCATATACTTGGACATTGAAAAACACTTGAACATTGAAATCTGAACTTGAAATTTTCAACAAACAGCCACTGTCTTCAGGGCATCATTTCATTATTTCCCATTAGTTGATAAAGGAGATGCCTCGACTGCATAGGAGGCATGATCACTTTGGGAGAAAAATCAGCTTTTCAGTAACTTTCAGATCATATTTGTTTTGTTGATTCTTCATAAGCAGCTTAGTATATTGCAAATATTGCAAATAAATTTGCAAATTTTAATTGCATCTACGAAGTTAATGGAGATACACCTAAAGCCTACACAGTGCCTCAGTAGTTGACACTAAAGAGAAACTGATGACATTTAATATATTTACTTCCTTGTCATATATTTAGTACATAGTAAGTGATAAGAAGAAGACTGAAAAATAAAGAAATTGTCATTTTAAAGCTTTTTTAAAAAGTTTATATGCTATTTTCAGTTACCGACTCAAATTATGTGGAAAGTTCACCTTCATTTTCTCAGGTTATCATCAAATATGTAAATGCCAGAAGAAGAAAGGATATTTTTTTCTGAACACAAGCAACTCATACACAAGTTGAGAGGCAAAGTTTAAAAAAGTTCACTCTTTGAACATCTTGTAGAGATGACCGTGTGGATTATTTATTTTTGTTTTATCATAATGTGGATGTAATGACTAATTTCATGTATCTTTATCTTTTGGGGTTACAGTACAGTCAATAAAAATATGTATGTTTTCCTTCTCACAAACACTATTTACTGCTCCCCCACATGTTGATTTCCTGCTTAGGGCAAATTGCATCGAATGAAATCCTGGTATTTTTTTAATTATAACTTATGAGGTCCCTGTGGTCGTGTAACAGAGTTGGCCATAGTGGTATTCAGATGAGTTTGCCCTCCTTTAGGGAGCAGTTGGCCCTCACTCGACCTTGACACAAATAGTATACAAATAGCACTATCCTTCTGCTGAGTGAATTGAAACCCTTCTATGTTGTTATGAATTTTACTCTAAATATTTCTTTCTATAAATTGGAATATGTATTTTTTAGTTTCAGTTTCTGTTCATTTAAAAATAGGATTTCCTGAATAATTATGACAATGATATCTGCCTGGTAGTTATGCTGATTTCAGCCAGCAGTTCATGGAATGTAAGCAAAATCTGGCAAACTGTCTTGGATGTTTAAGAAGCCCTCAATGCTGGAAACCTAGCACTTCTCTTGACTCCTATTTTAAAATGAACCCGGAGTTGACTGTTGAGTTTCAGACTGGTAAGGAACTTGTCCTGGCTTATTGAGGCCTTCCATACAGATTTTGTGCCTCCAGTGGCAGTAAGAGTAGATTTTACTTTAATTTTCTTTGGAAATAACAATGGAATTCCAAGTTTCTTCAGTAGATGTATTAACTTTTTGATGAACTGTCTACAACCTCACAACTTCAGATACTAGTTGCATTATTTGCACCTTACAATAATAGATCATGAAGAACACGAACTCATGAATTCTCTTTAAGCAACAAAAAAAGCCAAAAGTTAAAGCCTGCACTAAGAGGAAGAAGCTCCTGGGGTATTGTTTTTAAGCAGAATGAATAATGATATGTTAATAGGCAGTTGTCTGTTCTCCCCTTTATACCTTTGGCTAGTGACTGCCAGCTGGTGTACAGAGCACAAACTAAACTTGGATAGACAACACTGTTCACAAAGATTTCAGTCTCCTGTGTTTCTAATATATGTAGAATTCACCGCAGAATCACTTAAAGAATAATTAAAATTTTAGAAAGAAGAAATCTTACAAGTTTGTGCTTTTGTAAGTAGTCATGACAGTAGATTTAGTAAAATAAGCATGCTGACACTTTGACGACTGGGGAGAAAAGCAGCTTCAGCATAGAAAGGGACTTGCAAATTCACAAAGTTATGCAGATGGTAGGAAAAAAGATTAGAACCTATCATTAGAACCTGTAGCTTTCATCAGACAGTTGTGCAAGGAGTGTAAGACATGCTATAACACTGACCTGGGAGACTTAAGTCCCTATGTTTACTATTTTGTTGAGAATAATTTGCCTGTCCATAGAGTTTGTTTCTTGCCAAAACACCTCCTCCACTCTTCGTTGCCAGAAGCAAACTATGTCTGGCTCTGGATGTCAGTTCAATTCTTGAGAGTCATATACCAATGAGGAAAAGAAAAAAGCTCTTGCAATATTCAGAAGCAGACTCCGCTCATTCAAGTAAGAAGCCCTAGAGATGTAATTACAAAGCAGGTGATGGACTACTATGCATGCTGATCTTTAATCAACACATACTCAAAGCTAGAAACCCATAGTAGAAGAAAATGATTAGTTAATTTAATAGCTAAAGGAAAGTCAAATGGGAATATGTTAAGAGCAGCCTGACAGTTTATTACTCTGCTCGCATTTTGTGTCAGTAAAACACCCATTTATTTGCAGCCTATATGATAAATTTATCAAAAAACCCCAAATTGTTAAAAAGATCAAAATGTCAATCACAGCTAGAAACATTTTAAATAAGTTGTAGTCTGGATCTTTGCTTTATATTTGGTAGATATTTTTTCCTGCCTTTTTGTGAAGATTGATTTAGAAATATTAAATAACAACATTTTAGCCTTAAAGAGCCGTGGGATTAGGTGATTCCATGGCAATGTACCTCCACTAAATGTAATTTTCCCTAATTTACAACAGTTTAATAAAGGATGAAGTCAAGTCTGTTTTGGATAAAAGTAAAAATGAGAAGTCATAGAAAAATGTGACAGAGTTCAACGTTTCCCTGAGTTCTTCCCCTTATCATAGACAAGAAGGTAAAACACCCAGGTCTGCTTTGATTGCATCATAATTGTATGAACTGGGTACCATGTAAATCCATATAAATTATGGTTATGGAACTAGATACTTTCCCTTCCCAGGCAAAGGCGGAATTCCCCTTTGTAAATATAGGTAGCTCCACGAGTAGTAATACTTGTTCCAATATGCAGAAAAAGTACAAGTTGAATGCTATTTGTTGTTTTACATAGATTCCTATTAATTCCATTGATCATTGTTGAAACAAGATACAACAAAAATGGCAAAAGTTTAACAGAACAATAGAAGTCAGCAAAAGAAATGATCAAACATATAAAATGAAGGTTAAAAGGAATTTCTGCTTTTAATCAGCTGCAGAATTTAACATTTACGTTATGGCTTCAGAAGTAAATTGAATTTCTTTATCCCCTTTGTTGTCTGTTTGGATCACTTGAGCTTTTCATTTCACATTGTCAAGTGACTGAATCACAATAAAAAAACAGCACTTGTGAGAGTACCCTACCTTTATGTGCTTGTAAACATAATAAATACTTTTTTTTTAAATAAAAGATCAGCACCTGGGAAACAATATATTACATATATACGGTTCTATATGAAAAAGTTTGAGTATTATCAGAAGATCAATTTAAACACTTAATGCAACTTTTGGTATACATGGTCATAATAGTTTATACTGGCTTTAAGATACTGCTGTCGTAGCATTTAAAAAGAGTAGGAAATTTTGTAAAAGTGTAGCATGTTCACACCTAGTAACATCCTTCACTTTAGTCAGCACTTAAGGTAGTGAGTATTTGGTTACTCTTCTAGAAAGCCTTTTTTTTCCCTTGTCCCCTCGAGTCCCGAGATGAATACGTGCAGACCAGGATTTAAGTGGTTACTTTTATGACTGTAGCCTGATAACTCCGATTTCCTCCTGTCTTCTGTGGGAAGTCAAGCACTCCAGGGAGAATTAAAACCTGCCTGGTGAGATTCTGATTTGGTACTTGCTGGATCCTGACTCAAGTGAGCGAAGAGCTCATGTAATAACCTTCTGCTGGTACAAAACATTGCTCTAAACGTTACATGCACTTCTTTTTTATTATTTTATTTGTTGTGTCAGCTATGTCATCCTTGTTTTTCTTGTCATTCTTGTCTATGGTTTTTTGACAGAGTGAAGAGCAAAAGCGGAACCTCTCAGCAGATCTCTATGAAAAGAGTCTACTGAGTTTTAAACACTGAGTTTGTTAGAAAGAAGCAGTTAGGGGGTGGAGGTGACTGGTATGACAAATGTAGTAGAAAGTCTGCATGAAACAAGGCAGGAGAAAATTATATATAGAAAAAGCAATATATTTCAATAACAGGGCTCTGTGCAGTACAAGCAGCTAAATGATAGATTACAGTGAGTAAATGTAAATATACACATTTCTGCATTCAGTTATTGAACTGGCTTCAGTAAATAGACACCTCTTGTAACCTCCATGCAGAATAAATAGAAATTGGATTCTGCATGAGCAATGAAACCACATTAGTGAGCAATATTTTAAACGTTAGTCTCAATAAAAATACACCCATTTTACTCAAGGAACACATGTCTGACAGGGCAGATTCCCAGTGTGAATTCAATTGTATATAATTTTTTGCTATTTAACATAATTTTCTTTCAGTCCACCCCTTCTGAAAGCCAAGTTAACTTACAGAAATATTTTACTCTGTAATGTGATATTAAAGAACAATCTGATCTACCATTTATTGATTCATTTAATAACTTTCACTACTAACTGGGTTTATGAGTTCCCTAAATGCACTTTAAGGTCCCAATTCAACAAGGGGCTTAAAAACAAGCCTACATTTGAGCATGAGTGCTAAAATCAATGGGATGACTTAGGCACTTATAGTGTCAGCTCAAGCATCTTGCTGATTTGGAACGTGCAAGTGAATTAGAAGCAGATGGCAGCACATCTCTCATTTGGTGGTTAGCAGGGACGGAAGCATGTAGGCTGCATACCAGGTTTAAGGTTTTGGAGAAACTCAACAGTGTGGACAGGCTGGAAAATGGGTTGTCTTGCAAGTTTTGCGTCTGATTCAAGTCAAAGTATATCCCCTTACAGAGTCTCTAGGTGGGTTGCTGCATTACAGACTTTCATCTGTCTCAATCTGTCTGGTGTATGTCCTCACATAGCTTAAAATTTCAGTTTTAGAGGAGAATCATAAAGTAGCATTGCTTCTCTTTCTCCCATATCTGGTGTTTCATGCTACATTTGTCTGGAGAGATGTGAATCCCTGCAAGGAATTCTTATGTTCCTTATTGGATATAGATTATGTATTTATATTTAAGAACAAAAAAAAGTCAAATTACAGTTATCTCAATAAATGCAGGGACTTCTAACTAAACAGAGGATTTTAAAAAATTGAAAAGTTACTCAAATGTGGGTTAGGGAAAAGGTTGGCATTGGTTTGGTTTTTTTCCCTTCCCTTTCCTTCTTTGGAGTGCTACAAGATTAATACTCTCAATTTTACTTTCCCTTGTATTAGAACACTGCTTCTTTTGGTACTGTTAATATTTTTCTTTTCTGTTTTTCCTCCATCTTCTCTGTGATACTTTTCTTTCCCATCTTTTATACCTTCTCCATTTCCCTTAGTTAGAAGCCTGGGAATGCATGTTGGTTAACTATCATACCACAGCTGAGCTCAAGGGGTAATACAAACTTGTGGTTGCATTGTATATCTGCTTATATGGTAAATTACCTTTGGACAGTGATACTTGGAGAGTTCACCAATACACAGACATGCACACTCTAATGCATGCACATCAGGCCATTAACAGAGAAGACAACTACTTGTGACGAATAAATGTCTAGTGAAGGACAATTTATACCAATTCTGTGTTCAATCCTCTTCAGCCTGCTGTGGGGGGAGCTCTTAGGATTTGTATCTTGCAGTGGGATGTTAGCAGGTAAAAATACATGTTGTTGAATATTAAACTTTAGTATGACTTTTCTGTGCATTAGCTTCTCCATAAATTCTTCATGCATCCATGTATGCATGCACACACCTCACAGCATCTCAGAATAAATATGATCTGGCTCACCTCTTCTTTGAGCTTTCTGGGATGGATAGGCTGCTACTGTTTACTCTGGTACTTTGAGACCTGTGTTGCAATAAGTCTGGGATTAACACAAAACATCGGATGCACTGTAAATTCAGCTTTGCTGAGATACATTTGTCTTGGAACGCAGGAATTCGTGATAATTGGAGGAGAAATGATATTTAAATATTAAAGCCACTGAGAGATGGCCAAAGGAGCACTGTCTGAGAAGCTGATGAAGATGTTAATATTTGTCTGATCAAGCCAGTACCAATTGGCTTAGTGA
The DNA here is from genome assembly GCA_013396915.1 of Stercorarius parasiticus. Classification (NCBI taxonomy): domain Eukaryota; kingdom Metazoa; phylum Chordata; class Aves; order Charadriiformes; family Stercorariidae; genus Stercorarius; species Stercorarius parasiticus. The sequence goes on from VWZL01004134.1 coordinate 29,408, forward strand.
TATGCTGAGGCTGCAGGTACTGCTAGTTCACTCTTTTAAATAGGGAAAGGAAATGAAATTAAAACTGAAATTAAAGTCAAAAAAGAGCATGTACTTTTGAAGGTGTCTTGGTGAAGTGGGATCTTACTTTTTCAGGTTCAGTTTAATTACAACCACACTAGCCCCTAAAATAGAATTCTAAACAGCAATATCTATTGACATTAGCATCCAAATTCATAAAGGGTAGGGAAATCTCTACTCATCTTTTCTTTCATTATTTTATACATAATAAAATTCATATATATTTTTGTTTTTCATTCCCTTCAACATCATGAAAATGAATAGCACTGTAGGAATGGGTGAACGCATGTACAGACACAATATTATGCATTTTACCCGTATTTTTATGGTGACATACTTCTGACTAAGCACAGTTGGAGGAATGTGTTACAAGGACAGATAAATAAAGACCTAAAGAGAATTTTCCTGAAAATAATATTTTAACCTGTAGGCAATGGTTACTCAGGGAGGTAGACCAAGATTTAATGGGTTTATGTTTGGTTCTCATTGGGGAGGAAAATCTCTGTGTGACAAAAAGGATGTTGCATGGTTATAAACTGTCTGGGAATAATGTGAAAATTGTCTCAGGGACAGTATGGGACTCTGGCTGCAAAGAGCAATATAGCATTTCTATCCCTATTGCAATTAAATAGAAAAATGACACAGATCTGCTTCTTGAGCTGCTTGGAAATTACTCTGCTAAAAAGGGCTGCATCTCTCAGTTCCCCTCCAACATAACTACACTGCACAGTTGTGTTTGACCACTGTTGTAAATGAATACATAGATCTGCTTATCTGTTAGGAAATTAGATACCACTGTGATGGAAGCATTTAAAGACTAACAAATCAGGCCAGTTTCAAACTTCAAAGCAACTCTTCACTGAATTGGATACACATTGTCAGTGTTCAGTTCTTAATAGCTATCAGTCATCACGTCATCTACAAAACAATTAGTCTTAACAAACTTAGTCTAAATTACCTGTTAGCATGCAGTGCCATGTAACATAGGAAGTATAGTAAGAACTGATGGCTGTGGTCCTTCATGGTCAAGATGATCAGGCTTGAGAGTTTGTTGATAAGGAAAGCCAGCACTGAAATAGGCCTCCTCCTTTTTTTGCTATCATTCCTCTTTCATCATTGTTGTGCCAGCCCTATCCCCAAAAGAAAATCACAGAATCATAGAATCATTTAGATTGGAAAAGACCTTTAAGAACATTGAGTCTAACTGTAAACCTAACATGACCAAGTCCACCACCAAACCATGTCCCTAAGCACCATATCTACACCTCTTTTAAATACCTCCAGGGACGGTGATTTCACCACTTCCCTGGGCGGCCTGTTGCAATGTTTGATAACGCTTTTGGTGAAGAAATTTTTCCTAATATCTAATCTAAACCTCCCTTGGTGCAACTTGAGAACATTTCCTCTCATCCTATCACTTGTTACTTGGCAAAAGAGACTGACACCCACCTTGCTACAACCTCCTTTCAGGTCTCCCCTCAGCCTCCTTTTCTCCAGTCTGAACAACCCCAGTTCCCTCAGCTGCTCCTCATAAGACTTGTTCTCTAGACCCTTCACCAGCTTCATTTTTCTTCTTTGGGCGTGCTCCAGCACCTCAGTGTCTTTCTTGTAGTGATAGGTGCACCCTCACCAGTGCCGAGTATAGTGGGACAATCACTTCCCTAGTCTCGTTGGCCACACTATTTCTGGTACCACTCGGGATGCTATTGACCTTCTTGGCCACCTGGGCACACTGCCAGCTCCTATTCAGCCAGGTGTTGACAAATACCCTCAGGTCCTTTTCCTCCAGGCAGCTTTCTAGCCACACTTCCCCAGGCCTGTCCAGCCACTCTTCCCCAAGCCTGTAGCATTGCGTGGGGTTATTCTGGCCCATGTGCAGGACCCCACTCATGTCAGCCATGTCGATGACAGCAAACTGGGAGATAATATAGATATATTAGAAGGAAAAATCAGTATTCAAAGAGACCTAGATAGACTGGAAGATTAGGCCAGCAAGAGTTGCATGAAGTTTAACAAGGATGGAGGAGTCCCAAGCAGCAGTAAAGGCTGTGGCCTGATGGGCTGTGGTGCACCTGCAGAAAAAGACCTGGGGATCCTGGTGGACAAGAAGTTGAATATGTGCTATAAAAGCACGCTTGCAGCAATGAAGGCAAACTATATCCTGGGTTGCATCAAGACTATAGCCAGTAGATCAAGGCATGTGATTACTTTCCTTGATACTTTTTGGCCACATCTGGGACACTGTGTCTAGGTTTGGTCCCCACAGTCCAAGAGACATTAAAAAACTGGAGAGGGTTCAGGAACCACCAAGGGCACCATCAAGATGGCAGAAGGGTTGTAGAATTTAAATATAAGGAAAAGTTAAAGGAATTAGGTTTGTTCAGCCTAGAGAAGAGACGTGTATATGTGGGGAGAGTTGTCACAACCTTCCAGTACTTAAAAGGTAGACATAGAGAAGATGGATGTGTTCCCTTCACAAGGATGAGTTGACAGGACAAGAGGATATGGGCACAAGCTGCTTCAGGGGAAATTCTCCCTGAATATAAGAAAAAAAAAATCTTCACTGTGAGCAGAGTTAAACAATGGTTGCCCAGAAAAGTGGTGTTATGTTTCCTGTTGGAAATGTTTAACACTTAGCTTTACAGGTCCTCAATAAAGTAATCTAAGACCCTACCTTCAACAGCAGGTTGAATCAGATGGTGTCCAGAGATCCCTTCCAAGCTAGACTTTTCTGTGATTGTAGGGTTCTGTAGTCTTTCCTGCTTCTTCTGCAGGTTTGTTCTAATACTACTGTACACCCTTCGTGCTTGTTCTGCAGAATTATGTTAGTTTCCCAAGCCATCTTTCCTGCTTGCAGATTTTATATCTTGAGCGTATTTTCCTTCCCCCCATTTGTGCAACTGTACTGTAAGTGTCTGTTGGCCTCTGCAGTTATGGCTCAGCTGTGTTACAAAATGCTATAGTTGGTGTTAAAATGTTATAAAATACTTACACACTGTCACCAATTTGGTGCACCTGTCTGTGTTCAAGATAGCAAATATTAGTTTTGTGTGTATGGTAACGGTTTTGTGTCTCGCTTAGTATGTATCTGTTTTGTGCATGCAACAGGCCTGCTTTGAACACACCACATAACATTCCTGTAATCATTACAGGACAAAGGGATTAAAGGGAGACAGGAATAATTATCCCAGGCTAAGGTGCTCTGAAATGCTGCAGCAAATAGTAAGATGGGAAGCCATTAATTTTTGGGAGCGTTGAAAACCCAAAAGGTGCATAAATTGGAGACTAAAGGCAAAATCAGTTTGTGTTGAAATAACACAACTGTTATCTGAATTTTCCAAGGACTAATAGGTGTGCATTTTTGCTTTTTTATTAGGAAGTGAATATATTTTTGCCCATGTTATTAGGGAAACTGCTAACAACAAAATCCATTGGACTGTTAGGTAAAAGACTACCAATCTGGAAGTACCTTGTGATGACATAAGAAAACATTACTTGATTAGTAGGCAGGTGGACAAAGGCAACTGATGACAATCTCTTGGCCAGATAGAAACAAAAATGAGGCACAACCTGCACTGTATGAGTTATTGCCAGATAGCTCTCAGAATAATTAGTACCCTGAAACCTAATTAAACCACAATCCTTTTATCTTGTCTTTCTCTCTGCATGTCTAGGACAAGTAGAAGTCTTCATAAATATGAAATAATATAGATCAATTAATATGCACACAAGCTGCATATTCTGTAATGGGAATAGACTTAATCTAACATAAATTCCCTTTTGGAGACTAAGAGTAACGTTAAAATGTTTGTCCCAACTCTGGTCCTACTTTTGCTGATTTCTTGCCAATGTAATATTGATTTCAGCAGTGTAAATTGAGAAAACTTTTTGCTTGTTGTCCCCAACATTTAAAGTATATGGACTTCATTGTTCGTCTCCATTAGTTAATAGAAATTTAATGTGCAAATCTAGGGTAAGTAGGATAATGATTCATTTCACACAGAATTCTTCTATTCTATTAAGCTTTTTATAGACCACATAGTTTAACATCATATTGCGCCCAATGGTTTTGTCTCATTAGTTATTTGACCGCTGTATTAGCCTGGACACTCAGAGTTTGGGAAAAAAATATTTTACATAATTCTGTACATCCAGACATGCAAAGGCAAAGACTATGAAGAGTCCCTATTAGAAATGTATTTTGAATGCATTTCCAGTTATTTTGTAATGCTTATTATGATACTAGCGGGTTATTACAGAACATGTTAAATTCTTGTCCCTCTAAATTTAAGACTGAACAAAGAGTGGTGTAGGTCAGATCCATGTTCTGCCAAACCAACTACCTTGTGTCTGCCAGATGCTGTCTGCAGCAGATGCTTAGTTAAGAGTAAGAGAACAGCAGCACAGGGTACAAATACACAGCCGCTGTTCCAGCTTCCATTAACTTATAGCTCATTGAATTTCTGATTTCCAAATGGTGCCTTTTATTTCTAGGATAAGCAGTTTGCTTTTGTTCTCATAAATTTGAATCATGGAGCTAATCACTTCTAGAACCCTTATGAATTTTTAGTATCCACAATGTCTCCCAGAAATTGTGTCCTCTGAAGAGCAACCTACTTTTTGTTTATTTTGAAACTTCAACCAATTTCATCTGACATTCCCTCATTCTTGTACTAGGTGTGTATCCCAGTAAATGTGATTTTTGCCACTATTAAGAGAAGCCCTACAGCCCCACGGAGCCCAGGGGGAGCAGAGTTTGGGCCCTGGGGGGCTGCCCTTATCCTGGCACTGGCTGACCTGGCTGCCTGGGGGTGAGTGGTACTCATCCCCATGGAGTGCAGTATGGCTGTGAGATACCATTGGTGGTGTGGGCCATGCTGAGGAAAAGTATAAAAAAAAACTTAAATGGGCCCAAAACTGAGGAGGAAAGGACCCCATTCATGAGTATCAGGTTCCTTGCAGTGAAGCCCTCAGGATGCTGAAAGCTTTTCATCCTCTTCCTCTCCTGAGGGAGAGTGAAACTGTCCACCTGAACGCCCAGAGGGATGCCCAAGGGGTGAGCATTAACACTAGGGAAGAGGGGCAACAGTAGGACAGTGAGGAGGTTTTTGCCATGACAATTTTAACTGTTTTATTAGCAAGGCTTCTCTGTTTTTCTCTACTAGACTTAAAATTTTGTTTGGATTAACAATGCGTTCTTATGTTCAACTGTATGTTCTGCTCCCTTTTGCCTGTAGCAAGATATAAGATATTGCACATGATTTGATGATGACTCTGACTTTGTACAAGACACTTTGGACCAGTTTTCTGTTCTGTATGCTTGAAAAACTTTAATAGTGTTTTTCATAAGGAGCAAAGACTTGTGTTGAGTTTTAAAAATACATTAATGAAAGCTTGTGTTTCTAATTCACTTGCAATATTGAAAATCCCATCTCTAAATCAAGGGACTTTTCAAGCACTTCAAAACCTTCATCTGACATTCAGTGCTGTTTAATGGACTTTAATGGATTTTAAAATTTCTCCTGTTAAGTGAACTATGAAATAGTTTTTACAAATATGCAGAATAATGTCAAAGACATAAGTGAGACTTTCCTATAAATTCATTAAAAAAAACCACAAGCAAACCCGAAACACACAAACCAAAAAAAAAAACCAACCAAAAAACAAATCACCACGGTTTATTACTTATGAAAACAAATGTTATTCTGAAATATAATGCCATGTTTTAGTTTGGTTTGGTTTGGTTTGGTTTTTTTTGCTAAATTGTTCAGCGCAAATACGGAAATATGCTATATCCTGTTCCTACTATTATACATATGTGCATTGTATTGAATATATTTTATTTTTATCTGATGGGATTGTGGAAAATCTTTGTACCTTCAGATTAAGATTCTGATAGACTAGTATTATTCATTTCACAGTGCAAAGGAGAAATTATTTCCTTGACTTTTGCTTTTGCCTTAATTTTCTAAGAATAATTATCTTCTTCAGTCTTTTGTGTATTTATACATGTAATTGCTATGGAGGACCACCACTACATAGTGATACAACCAATCTAGATGAAGAGAGTATCCTGTACGGTAAAGGTCTGAGTAACATTAAATATTCCTGCATTGTTTTTAAAAAATACAATGGAAAAGGTGAGTAGGAGTGACTAGATGGAAGTCATTTCATGTCATCATCTCAGGAATTAAGACTGTGATGTGTACACTTCAGGAGCTGTAATAGGAAGTCATTAGCCTGTCATTGTCTATCTTTTCCTCTCGTATCAACATACGGATAAAAATTTTTAGTCTGTGAGTGCACTCTCCCCTATCAGTCACCAAAGCAGTAAAATGGAAACATCACAGGAATGGCAAAACTGTACATGTCCAGGAGCCTTTTTGTTTTCTCTTGTTGCAAACTTACAATTGGGCATGTTACTGAAATACATTGAAATACAATTGCTTAAAGCATTCTCTCCAAAGTGGATAATAGAGTTTTTTGTTTGTTTTTAATGTTCAGCTTTTTTTAGCTTTCAGTGGAGAAAGTGTGCCCTATTTTATTATGAGTACAGTATGGAATAATTTTTTATCATTGATAATTCCTACAGGAAAAGGATTGACCAGAATAATGATCTGTATAAATCAGAGAACCATGCCAATATATTTTTAGTTCTGTTACAGATCAAGTTGATTTGGTACAGCCAGCACCACTTCTTCAACAAATTTGAAAAAGCCCACATTTTATAATGGGAAGGGTCATCTGACAGTATGGGGCAGCTGGTGAAAGGATTTAATATCCCATTTTTGTTGCCACGTAAGAGCTTACACATCATTTGCATTTCTAGCATGTCATTTCAATTTCTGTCTAAATACCCTAGCACTGTCATGTACAGATAAGAAGGTGGAAAGAGGCTGCAGTGCTATGCTTCCCTGGCAATAAGAATGTCTTTGGTGCAGCTGAAGTTATGGGACTAATGAGAAATATTCTCCATTCCCCTTCGAGTAATTCTGCACATAACATAGAGAGAGATATAGCAGCACCTATACATATACACAGGGATGTAAACCCGTGGGAAGAGGATCACCACTGCAGCAACAGATAGTTTATTGTGGAGATACAAACCTGAAAGACACGAGCACCCCCCTCCTTTTTGTATCTGCTGAGCTGTGTAGCTATTTAGCTAGTGCTGGTATCAGGCATTTGCAGTTCCAAACAGGACCATGCTCGAATCAGCAGAGCAGCGTACAACAGTCATGATGCTGAAGCATGAATGTGCATTGTATGTGCTGATTAATGTTGCAAAGTAAAGATAGCAAAAGAAGACGGGGGATGAGACTGCTATTTGTTGCTGTCCTGAAGTCCTTAGCAGCTGCAAATGATCCATGTGCTGAATGGATCCCTAACAGAACAAGTAATATTTTAGTTAAACCTGTATTCTGAATGAGTAATGAGAAAATAATCTAATCTTTTGCTTGCTGCCAAGTTTCAATATATACTTCAAAATGATTGTTCCAGTTCAGTTCCAATTTGAGGAAAAATTGTTTCGGTTCAGTTAGAAGCAATAATTGTTCCCATTTTTTGTTTAATAAAATCTTCCATTACAATGAAATTTAAAAGGAAGTATTGAGAAATTTGAATTTCCATTTTAAATAGTGTTGTAATTCAATCACTGCAACTCAGAGATTCTGATGACCTATTTTCTCTATATGAATTACTTTAATCTGAATTTGTTGTCAAGCTTAGTCTTTATTCCAGCTTCAAAGAAGCATTATCAAAACTGATACAAGGACTATTCCAAACCAGAGGGTATTTAATCCTTTCTTGCTGCTTGGTTTTATACTGTCTTTTTACCAAATAACTTCCTTATGGAATTTAACATTACTTGTGCTGGGATTTACTTTATTTGAAAACTCACTGTGGCAAGTTTATTAGGTGCAGACCATTCACAAGCAATATTGGGATCATGGTGGCTAAACTAGCTTTCCACAACAGAAAAAGCAGTTGAATATAATTTTGTTTTAAAGAAATTCAGATTGCTTCCACTGTTTTAGGAGCAGCTTTGCCATCCCTAGCCATAAGTATCCGGGAGTGTAAAGTAGATTACTAGTGCCCATCAGCCCTAGCTCCCATTCCCAGTTAGTGATAGTGGGAAAGCTGCTTTTCCCTGGGCTCAGCTGGGAGCTAAGCAATCCTGAGCAGCACAGTCCCATATCTCCTCATCTCAGAGTTCAGAGGGAGCTCAGGTGGGTAACAGCCTTTCACAGAGGCAAGTGTGGCTAGGAAGAAAAAGACTGCATAGTTAAGGTAGCTCATTCCTGCTTCAAGGATCTGGAGTTCTGTCTACACCACTGCCAAAAACTCTCCGTGACATTCAGTCACACAAAGGCAATTATTAGTTGTGTATTTCTCATTTGCTGGTTGCTCAGTTTGGAGGAATTGGTAACTGCAACAGAAATTAATGCATTTTAAATACATGAAGCTAAAAAATGCAAAGCAATCTGGAAAGTTAGATTCTGTATCTCTTATATTGGCTATATGAATATAGTAAATTCTTTGATTTTATAGTCTCTGTCCCTTGTCTGTATTATCACCCTAATGTGCCACTGACAATTAACAATGGTGTTACAAATTTAAATCTATTAAATGCACTTCTATTATATTGATGATCCCTGTAGAAAAGTTCATGAAGAAACTAATAATTCTGTGTTCAGAGCAGGGGCTGAATACTGTGCAGTAACTGATCCTGCACCTAAAAATGGGGCTGAATGTGACTAGCTCTTCATTAACAAAGCACAGCCCTTCCTTTGCAGGAACAATGTATGATAATATGGAATAAAGTACTGTGTAATTATATATCTAAAGAATTATCATAATCATACACACAGTGGGATTAAACTATTACTTTGCAGACAATCCATATTCTAATTTGTGACCATTCCCTAATTTGTGATCATGATGACTTAATATTGTGTAATAAAATTTTGGTGGGAGGGAGTACTAAGTAATATGGTAAACTACATATATTAAACTAGCTCCTTTATATATTTACTTCTTCTGAAGAAAGGTCAGTGAATATTTACATTATCAAGACTTTATTACAAGTTCACAATTGCCAGCATATCATTTTTTCTTCCGAGAGAAGGAGGAGAGGAGGGAAAGTCATTAAAATTAAAGTTAGGGAAACAAGCACAAGGTTAAAGTAGCCATTTTACACTTTATCTGCTGCTGATCTCATTGTTCTCATTTTTACTTGGTTAGTGTTAAGCTTCTTTGGCCTTATTTTAGTATTAAACTAATATTGTTTTTCAAAGAAGTATAAACTTTTATTAAAAAAAAATTTAGGAAAATATTTTGACTTGAAAATACAGGAGAAATGCTTTGAATCTTTAGAACAATATGCATCTTTAAAACAATATTCATTCTGAAAGAAAGTAGTTTTGAGACCTGTTCTTCAGAATAGGTCTTCTTTCAATTACTTAAGATTACTTTATTTCTGAAAGCAATATTGCCTTGTGTTTAGCAGGAGAATGAGGAAAGTTTAAGTTAAAAGCTGAGAGAAAAGTCCCATTTGGTATGGTAACCTTTCCCCTGCAAGTTTGTGACGCAGCCTGCTGTCGCTGGACAATAAAGGTAATACCGGTGTTCTTCTGGATGCTGATGTTTTATCTTAATGACTTAAAATGCATTTGAATGATCCTGTTACTATGGTAAGAAAGTGAATCTCTCTGACAGAGGAAGTATGAGAATTATCCTTCCCCAGGCTATTTGAAAGGATAAATGATTTCTAACTCTGACAGGACTTCTGGATTGGTCTGAGGAAGAAGGGTTGTATCTGTACTTTGGTTTCAGGAGATGAGCGGTCCTGCTGCCTGGTGTGGCACTTTGAGGCCAAATCTTTACACAATTAAGACAGGACCACATCTACAGTATAGTCAGAAGCACGTAGTAATACTCTTGCTCCACAGTTGGCATCTGTTTTGCTCATTAACATTTCTGCAGAAATCTAAAGGTGATGAGAGCTGCTGCTTCCCTCTCTTTTTCTGAACAGCAAAGAGAGAGAAAAGGCTTATTTATTGGTCTTATTTCTGGATTAGGTGGGAAGTATATGTCAAGGACAACCAAAAAAACAGGTAGGATTTGCACACATTTGCAGGGAGACAGGAAAACACCTTCTCCTGTAGTCTGGAAACAGCCCAATGTCTGTGGGCCTGATTGTCTTGTTTCTTCTCCTTTTCTCATGACAAAGGTGAGAAGATGGGGAAAAGAGCAATATGTGCAGCCTATTTCTCCCTGCACATTGTTCTTGTAAACCAGTCAACCAAACTAAAAGTCTTCCAGCTCTATCCTGAAGGACTCACTTCAATAGAAAAAGGTAGCAGTGGCAAAAATGGTAAATTAAGTTCTCTAATTCCTTCTCTCTTGCCTAGAAGAATTTGCCTGAAAGTGCATACAACAGAAGGAGCAGGGAACTGACGCTCACAGAAAATTTAGCTGCTGAGACACTTACGAGGTTTGACAGTAAGAAAGCTTTGTTCTAGAGAAACAAACAGAACCAGTCAAGAAGGATATGAGCTTAGCCAGATGGATGAACCATGTGTAAATTCTGGCTAGCACTCTGGGTCATCCCAGCTGTGCAAGCTGAAGAACAAGTTTGTACCGGTTTCTGCCACTGTGCTGTTTCGGATCCTAATTTGGTAAGACTCCTCTAAGCATGAGGGAGAAATGTTTCATTTTAGCTGCTTTTTATGAGTCTTTAACATTACATTTTATGAGTCTCTAACATTCTGCTCATGTTCATCATATAAGAGGTCTTATAAAACTGTGGAGTGAGCAACAGCAGTTTTCTCTTTATCATATTCCCCAAGTTTTCCTCCATGTCTTTTTTTCCCTTTATCTTATTTGGATATTTTATCAAAATCTAGATTGGAAGGAAAGAGATATCAGGAGAGATGACAATATAAAAAGTCACAACCCAAAGGAAAGTAAATGGTGTAGAAAGAAGGAAAAGGCACCAGATATTTTCATTTGAGAGAAAAAAGAGCAAAGAAGATTATAACGTATGACCCGGTAGGAATCAAGGAAAGGTGGTAAAAAGACTGTTTTAATGTCATCCAAAGCTCTCTTTTTACGTTTTTTTAATTTAAGTGACAGATTTTTGTATTATTTTGTAGCAATATTGCTGTCTCTGTTTACCTCACTGTTTATTTTCATCTGATTTGTACAAAGCAAAATATTTGAATAGTTGATGATTTGTTTTTCTATTACTACAGTGACATTGGGTCACTTCAAAAGTATTACTAAAAGGTTCCTGTTTATGTCAAAGGTTCCTGTTTTCTTCTCTGACTTCAGAATAAAATCTTTGCTCTAAATCACACATTTTGTATGGGAGGTATATTAGTTGCACATTGAAAAACACATTTCTATTGGCTACACTGGTGAGGAATTATGGAGGTGATCACAAAATAGGTGAGGGGATGGAGCTGATTCCCTTCATGTCTTTGAGCTTTATTTTTCCTAGACTGTGAGTGACAATAACTCATGATTCTCGTGATGCTTGGAAGAAGAAAAACTAAGAAAATCAGTCTTTCTGCCCTTTACTAAATACTACCTGAAACAAAAAAAATAAACCATGAACACCATTAACACTGTGAGCGTTCTCAAAATGTTTGCTTGTTTTTTATAAGCATACAACTCAAATCACCCTCAGTTCTAAAACCTACTGAAAGAGTGGTTCTATACTACAGAGAAAATGGACAGATGCATGAAGAAGCACAAGTGGGGTCATACCATCCAAGAACTAGAGAGTGGAAAAATTTTTCCCTATACTGGCAAAGAATTAAGATTGATCCTGCCTATATGTGAGTGCACATATGCATTTGTAATAGAGAGTTTTCATGTAAATTTTCAATCCATGAAAATTTCTCACAAATACTTAAGTCAGTCTGGAATGCAGTATTTCTTCACTTGGTACACAACAGTACTTTTACAATAGATGTAAAAATGGTAAACAAATCAAGCAAGTCTTGTTCCTTTGTTTCTTGCATCTCTTGATTTAGCACCATATAATACAGTCATACATTCCTAGTTGGAGTCATTTGGCAAGTGCAACAGCCATGCAATAGGTGTCCACCAGAAAAACTTCACCCAAGAATGAACAACGAGCACAAAATCGGCTGTCCTTACTTTGGTTTCTCAGAAGACCCAGGGGATAATCCACTAGCATGGACTGCAGATGGCCATTTTGGGATGGTGCCTAGAAATTATAGGGGAGTTGTGGGCTTTTATTCATGCTGATATATCAGCTTTTGATTCATAACTACTCACACCAGTTTATAAAGATTGAAAGGAATGAATTAACGGAAGAAAGAAAGGGAGCTTTGAACACTTGCATGCTTGTGTTTGCCTGCTTTGGAGACAGTCTTGTGCAAGTTTAGAGCTGATTCTGTTTTCAATGTCTTTTAAAAGTGCTTTGATTCCAACTGAGCATTTTTCATAATGTCATTCTAAACAAAGTTAGTATTCAGATGACTCTCTCATCCATGAACAAAGTAGTTGAAATGGCTTATAAATATATTAGCAGGGCAAATATGTATTAACTTGCTGCCTTAGGTTATAAGCCATCTTTTAAAGGAAGATAATATTTGTGTAGACTGAATAGCTTTATTGAATTATAACTTATAATACAGCATTACAGGCTGTCAATAAATGACATCATGTTTCTCTAATGGTCATATTTGAGGAGAGTCACCATAATCTCAGAAAAGCACCTACTTAAAGTAGAAGATCTGGAAACTTTATCAAATCTGTTTTGTTTTGTTTTGGTTTTTTTCCCAGGGTAAAGGCTGGAAACAGAACTTTTTACAAATACCATTTTTTTCTAGTAACTAGGCTCTTGGTCCATCATTTGTTACCAAAGAACAAGTAAATGTTAGCATTTCCTTTTAGTCCAGACTTTTCAGACTAACAGTCTTGATTGCTAGTTTACAGTATTAACTTCATGAATTGCAACTTTTGCACCCAGAAGCTTACAAGACAGAAATAAAAAGATTGGAAGTTGCACAAATTATTTTGGCCAAAACTCATGGTGCTTTAAAAATATAAACTTAACAATTATGTTTCTCCAGTGTGTGGATCTTTTCAGAAAACTCAGGTCTACAGTGGTGAGCAGAATTAACTAGTCTTCCTAAGATACAATAATAAAGTTGATGGGCTCATTCTAACTATTCCATATCACCTACACTTATTTAAAAGGGAAAAAGAAAAACAAACATTCCTGATGTACTTTGAGATCTGTTGAGAGATGTTACCATTTGATTTCACAGGTTCTGCAGAATATATATATTAGATAAACAGGCCAACAGTCTGACTTTTCCACATATGGCACTTTTGACAGTACTGCTGTAGGGTTGGCAGATGGAGCAATTATATATTTTCTAGCTAGGAAGTAACCTTTAAAGTAAGACTCTACTGTAACATAGAATATGCTATGATTTAAGAAATTTCTACTTGAGTTCTCACTAGGTAATAACTTTCAGTATTATATCTATTGGACTATTGAGATCAGTTTCATCTAATTAATATATCTATACAGCAGTCCTCTGACATTCAACTCCTACATGTGGGAATATATCTGAGTTGAGTTGTTTGATGAACAACAAATTAAGTGGGTTTTTTAATTAATACATTATATGGCTTCATTTTTGCTGTTGAGGAGTCAGAAAAAATATTAAAGAAATACCAGCAAAACCATTTTAGAATAGCCATTTTTTTAAAGATATTTCCTAAAAATTAACTTGAAAGGAGGTTTTTTTTGTGTTCTCTATGTATCATTTTTGTTTTTTCAAGCACATTCTCTTAAACAGAAAAAACATATGTAATTTAAAGAAGATATTCAGAACATATTCAAGCTATGTTGAAATACTCACTCTGTAGATGGACCAATTTTTTCATATTCTAGCCTGTGACTTCCAGAATTCTTTCATCAAGGGTTTTGTTTACTGAGATGTTGTTCACAGTACACCAGAGCTTTGCCCTTCATCAAATGTACCTCAGCCTTCAACTTAATAGCTTGTTCTTCTCTCTTTAATGACAAAGAACAAAGTCCAACCTGACAAAAACAGAGGAAAGAATGCTGCTGTGAATATATTAATGTAAATTGATTTTTATGTAACATTTTATATTTTCATTTAACTTGTAGTTATCAGGAGATTACAAGTAAAATATTCAGCAAATTTACAGTCAAGATATGCCTCGTGGCTTATGCGATCATGACATACAGGTATCTGTAGCTAACCTTGAATACATGCTACTATTCAAAATTTAGCTTATGCATAAATTAACTATTCTTGGACAGATTACTTGATTCAAAAAATATGAAGATAGAATTTATTTACTGACTCAAATATTTATATTATTTTCCTTATCATTGTGTAAGGTAGACCTTTGGTAGCAATTTGCTAGTAGTATGGCTCCTTGAAACTCATGGTTAGCTTAACATATCTGTTGACAACCAATACAGCTATTCATCTGCATGAAAACAGCAATAAGGTTTTAATAAGAGCTTAGTATTAAACAGTAAACATAATAAATCTTTTTAATTTCAAATTTAGTGATAAAATCACCAATAAAATAAGGAGGGGAAGGGGAAAAATAAGGGATAAAGGATTATCTTCATGTCTTGTTAACCAAACAAATGAGCTTCAGGATCCATGAAAGCTGTGTCCTACCATTTAAGTAGAATTTAAAAATGTGCTGGTAAAAAGGCAGAATTCCTTCCACAGCGTACCAACAAGAAACCAGGAAGACTCTCACCTTTAAAGATGACCCACAGCTTCTGATCACCTTTATCCTGTGTTGGCAGTTGTAGATTTTTACTCTCACATTTAGTCTAAAGGCAGTCAGTGATACATCACAGAAATTATTATTCTTTAATATGCTTTTTAAATTTTTGCTCTTAAACTATGTGAATTAGAGGTGCTGACAAATACCAAAAGAGAATGCAGATAATGTCAGTGATGATATCTGCTTCCAGTATCCCTCTTATTTTCTGTCCCTAATTGCTTTTCTTGGCTACGTGAATCGGCATAGAGAGGGAAGGTGGCCTTTTCTTTTCTGAGGATGGCTGTCAGCTTTGTATCCTGCCCTTAGTTCTGAAGACAGAGGGTGATGCCATCTGGGTTTCTTCATGTAGAGAACAAATCACTGTTAGTAATACGAAGTTTATCTCTCTGCAGGGGCTACAAGCATAACGGTTTCTAACAGTCTGTTCTGGGACCTGAGGAGTAAGTGTCAAAAAGTTTGTGGTCTGTTTTCCCAAACACTCAGTTTCCGCTTTTTCTTATTACTTTCTTATTACCCTGTTGTTTAAGCATCAGACAGTACAATTCAATGCCTCTTTGCTAGGAGTTTCTACATGGCTTCTTCTTGTCTCCTTCTCTCCTCTCCTATATTTTTTCCCTAGTTCCGCCCCTCCCCCCCCAGTTTATTTTTTTTTCTCCTTTTTTATCTTTTTCTCTCTGTTTCCTTTTTTTTGTCCTTTTCTACCACAATGTGACTAGAATAGCAGAGACTAGGAAATTCCTGCTATCAGGTATCTAAACAGAGTAGTCATGATTATTTTTGTTATTGACTTCCACTAAACTGTTTTATAGAATCACAGAATTGTTTAGGTTGAAAGGGACCTCTTGAGATCATCTAGTCCAACGTTTTCCTACTTGAGCAGGGTTAGCTACAGCAGATCGTCAAGGACTGTGTTCAGTTGGGTTTTGGATGTATCTAAGGATGGAGTCTCCACAAACTCTCTAGACAACCTGTGCCCAGACCACTCTCATGCTCTCACAGTAAAAAACTGGGTTTTAGTGGTCAGATGGAATTTCATGTTCAATTTGTGCCCATTGCCTCGTCCTGTCACTGGACACCACTGAAAAGACTCTGGCTCTGTTGTCTTCATCCCTTCCCATCAGGTACTTATAGACATCCGTAAGATCCTCATGAGCCCTCTCTTTTCCTGAACAGTCCCAGTTGTCTGTGTCCCTTATTGTGCAAAGATACAAGAAGATGCAATAACTGGACTCCTCTTAGCTGGATACTTTAAAATGGAGTTACAGCACATACTTCTGTGTGTGACAATAATTGATCTAATAAAGTGACAATAATTAACCAACTGGAACAATTTACAGTGTTGAATAATGTGTTTTAAATCAATAAAGTTGTTCTGGAAAAGGTCTTGGCTACTCATAGGATACGTAGGACAATGAATATCTTAATTTTAGCATGTTCAAATTCTAATGCCTTGCCGAAGTTAAATTTTCTATAGCTGTTGAAACCTGGCTTTACAAAAATTGACCACTTGCACTTTCTAAGTGTGAGCATGAAAAAATATATACCAAAATTATAGCAAAAAAAAATGAAATCTAAGCCCAAGCAACATTAGCTTTACACTCATTTTATTTGTTCTTTTCCCATTCTCTGCTGCGTTCTCCTTTTCTTCTTCTCCCATGTATTCTTCTTATACTGCTTTATCCATGCCCCAGAGATGCATTTTATTTGATATTTATAAGATTGTCATGAGAAATCTATTTCATGATTCTTTTAAAAAATATTTAGTAAGACATTTAACAATAACAAACTTTGACACCACCTTGATGTCTCTATGACATCAGAGGCACAACATCCACTTAAATGTTGTGTGTCCAAAACATGTGTCTGGCCAGTACACCATGAAGACTTCCTTGACTAACCGAACTGTACTTGAAGAAGATCCTGTAGACTGCAAGGGCTGCAAGGATGGCCAGTGAGTGGGAGAGGACATTCCCTGTCCAGCTGCAGCAGATACTGTGAATCCTTGATACATTAAGTAGTAAAATCATACTATGGTGTAGGCATACCAACAGATGCTTTTCTGCTCTTTTCAGAATAACTAATTAGTAAGGTGAAAACTGAATAATTTTGTAGGAACATTGGTTTATGGGTGTGTTAAGTACTTTGCAGCTGGAAGCTGTACATGCTCGTTAAGGTTTGCAGTTCCTAATAAGGCTACAAATGGTTCCCCATGATTATGTTAATTTTTATATTATATTGTTAAGAAACATACTTGTTTGGTTTACTGTTTATTTCAAAGAGAGATGGAAGAATGTATACATACCCAGGACCTTTGCTTTTCTTTGAGTCATTGCTCGCTGAATAAATATTCTCTGCAATGCTTTAATAACATTTTAGTTATTCTGCTATATAGTTCCATGGGAGTGATAGAATTGCATCAGATTAGCTCACACAGCTCCTGTGTTATCAGAAGTTTCTGCAAGATACTTAACTGCATCACTTCAGAAAATGGCAGAGTATCATATAAATGGCATCTCTTAGGAAACCATAATTACAGAGTTGTTGAATTAAATTCAGACATGTTAAGTATCACATACATTTTCTTATGCTGATAGACTTTAAAAAAGTACAGAATGGAAGAAAAAGGCAACAGTAAGAAAAAGCTTATTTTCTAATCTTTCAGTTTTTTGCTGCTTCCCTATTACAAGTAAGCTTAAAGAAGCAGAAAATGTTCTTTTAAAGGTATCATATAAATAGCGAGCTCATCTGTTAAGTCAGAAAAGCCCTTATTAATGTGGCGGCTCCATAGCCTGCGTGCATACATCTGTCATATCATATGACAGGGCATTGTTTGCTGTACAGCCTTCTGGGTTCAGATATATGTCATTTCATATAACCAAACACATAGGGCTAGTTCAAACAATGCCTTCTGACAATAAGTATGTATTCAGGGAGATGCCTATTACCATAGTCCACAAATGCTGTTATATTTGCATCTGCTGTCTACAAGGAAAGAACTTTTTGCCTGTAATATTTGCATAGCTCCTTTGAAATATGTCATATTTATACCTCTGGTTGTTGAGATGCGTTGTTAGGATGTGTTGGGATACATTATGCCTGTAGAGAAGTAGTAACTTGCCAGCTTGGAGCGCTGGATGGTGGGGAGTGGGTGGTAGAGCGGAGGAAGTACTAGAAGGGATTTTATTATTCCCCATTTCAATTCAATAAGAACAAAAAACATTTTTTCCTTGACTATCGGGCAGTACTGAGGTTTAATTCTTGCTTATGTTCTATTGGGTACATGTATCCGTCATATTCCTGTCTTCAACTACATTGATATTCCAGTCAAGATAAGCTGATACAATGTTTTGGGTTTTAACTTTTTTTTTTTTTCCTGAAGCTTCGCGTTCACAGAGAGTGGCACATTGTTGATAACTGTTCTTCACTGTCAGTTTGTGTTTTGTTGTTTGTTTTGTTTGTGTTGTGGGTTTTTTTGTTTGTTTTTTTTTTTGT
>VWZL01004134.1:55309-183072 GCA_013396915.1 Stercorarius parasiticus
GAATGACTTCAAGCTGCAACAGGGTAGGTTTAGACTGGACATTAGGAAAAAATTCTTCACAGAAAGAGTGGTCAGACACTGGAATAGGCTGCCCAGGGAGGTGGTGGAGTCACCATCCCTGAATGTGTTTAAGAGTCATTTAGATGTGATGTTGGGGGATATGGCGTAGGGGAGAACTTTGTAGAGTGGGGTTGATGGTTGGACTCAATGATCCCAAGGGTCTTTTCCAACCAGAATAATTCTATGATTCTATGATTCTATGCACAGATTGGCATCAAAGGCAGATGAACAGACAGAGTCCTCCTCGGACATTGGCCATTGAAGAAAGAGGGCTGACCCTTTGATCCCTCAGCTTTTACACTGAGCATGGGGCAGATGGGATGGAATACCCCTGTTGGTCAGTTTTGGGTCACCTGTTCTGTCCACTCCTCCCCACAGGTGTGACCCCTCTACCCTCTTCTGCTTCTGAACCTCCAATGGGGCAAATAGCAAAATTAGCTGACTTTGGTTGTTATAGCAATAAGTATAAGCAAGACCCTCTTTGCATACCAGTCCTTGGCATAAATTAGAAACAGTCAGGTCTTATCTCTCTGGGAGCAAACAGTGTCTGAACAATATGCTGTTAATTTCAGAGAGTTCAGTTAGTTAGAAGAGGCTTAGCTGCAAAGTAAAATTACAAAACAGAAAATTGGTTCTGTTTTACCTCAAACCAGGACAGGATTCCATAACTCTTTACATTCATTGGAATTAGCCACTGTCTTTAGATGCAGTTCAAAATCTAGTCTAGCATTGCTCATTTTTGTATAACTTTTAAACAAGCTTAAGGGATATGGTAGTGGGAGAAAGATATACGTTCAGTTATATGTAGCTATTTTCTTCTTATTTGATGGGATACCTTGGTCTGAACCTTTCTTGCTTGACAGGAGTTGACATCTTAATAAACATTAATATTCTCCACTTTTGTACTGGATCTGCCTGGGATGGAGTTAACTTCCTTCATAGCAGCCCATATGATGCTGTGCTTTGCATTTGTGTTTAAAACAGCATTGATAACACACCAGTGTTTTGGCTGTTACTGAACAGTTCTTGCACAGCACCAAGGCTTTCTTCCCACTCTGCCCTCAGATCGAATAGGCTGTGGATGAGCAAGAGGCTAAGAGGAGTTGTAGATGGGACAGATTACCCAAATTGACCAAAAGGATATTCTGTAACATATGATGTCCTGCTCAGCAATAAAAGCTCAGGGAAAGGGGGAGGAAAAAAGAACGTTCATAGACAATGTTTGTCTTCCAAAGCAACTGCTTCCCAGGGAGTGGCTGGACAATGGCCTGATGGTGGGAAGTAGTGAATGAATTCTTCTTTTTGCTTTGCTTATGCATGCAGCTTTTCCTTTCACTATTAAACTTCCTTTATCTCAACACAAATCTTCTCTTCCTCCTGTTTTCTCCACATCCTGTGGGAGAGGGCAGGGAGTGAGAGGCAGGTTGGTTGTTTAGCTGCTGGTCGGTATCAACCCAATGTAACTTTCAGATAAATAAATGACTACCTAAAAGAAAATAATCCATTTCTAAATATGGTTTTCAAAATTTCAGAGTGATGCTTTGAAAATCCTTAAAGAACAGTTGCTTATGAAAGAAAAGTATTTCTTGAACGTGTTACTCTCCCTGTGTATTCATCTATATGTGTGCGCTTCTCATTTGCAGGAGGTTAAGGCTATGCATACAAGAGACAAGAAGTCGTATAGCCAGGACCTCTTACACATACCTCATAATAGAAATTTGTATTATTAGTTGATGATTTCAAAACTTGTTGGGAATTTGGAAGTGATGGCAGTTCCCTGAAGAACCACAGCTACTATTTGGTAGTTACTTGGTAGCCATTTCAAATATTTGCCGTTGCTCTCACAGATAAAATTCTTGATAACTCTAAGACAAGATCCTTACAAGATTGTGAGACACATGTAAGAATTGAATGTTAGATACAGAAATTCTGCATTTCCAGATCCATAAAACAAGTCTAGCTCCCAACATTCTTAATATATAGAAAACTTTGCAACAAAACATTTGAAGTGTTGGTAATGTGTGAATTGTTTCACAGAATCACCTATCATTTTGTGGACTTTATATATAGGAAAGTTTTCATGCAGGCTGGAATCTTTTATACAGCAAAAACTGAGCAGTTGTATGATAGTTCTGTGAAAGTCTGTTGCCAAATAAGCTGAATATAGGCCTCAAGGAATGAAGAAAACAAACATGTAAATCTTGAAAGTCAAAGATATAGGTGAAATAGGAATTGCCAGTTATAATGAATTAAAATTTGCAAAACATATTAAAAGTTGTCAAGAAGGCATTAACTACAAAAATAACATTGAAAAAACCCCAACCAAACAGATAAGGTAAGAGAAATAGGGGTTATTCTAATAGAAACGGAAATAAGAAGAATCTAGTTTTGTCCAAAGCGAGATAAATGTTTTATGCGAGTCTTTGTTAAGGACTCTGAAACTTTCTGTGTGAGCAAAGGCAAAGTGCAGAATGGAAATGAAAGCATGAACACAGAAGTTTCCACGTTTGAAGTGGATGAAACATTCAGGGAGCTTCATCTTTAGATGCAGTCTCAGCCCCTATACAACTATGTCCCACAGCTGGTGCACTGCTGCCTAACCAGGGTTAAGTGCAATAAGTCTGTCTTTATCACATAACCTAGCAAGGGAAGAATGTGAAGGATAGGGATGTGGTGAGGAAGTGCTCAAGGACATTCATTCACCCTGAGGATGTACCTGTCTTTGCCTTAATGCACTCAAATTGGGATGATTATATCATCTCTGTGACAGAAGGAACTGGCACATGAAATTGCAGGTCTCTTGCGAATGTGCATACATCCATCAAGTCAAACATCAAGCCATAAGAATGATTAATAACAAATATAGTACCTGCATTTAAAAAAGACTAGGTGGAACAGATCTGTTCAACAGTAGACAATTGTTTCACCTCAATTAAGAGATCTTAGAGGAAAGCATAAAATAGAGGTGGTGGAAGTGAATTGAAAATGGGATAAAATTCATCACTAAAGGCAAAGTTTATGTCAGAAAAACTTAACAGGATAATTTACTTTCTAAGAAAACGAAACGGGGATAGTTCTTGATATGGTGCTACACAAGAAGTTATTATTTTAACAGAGGAAAAGGATGATTAACAGTGAATTGTAAGCTAAGTAAGGAGATGGCAATAAGTATTACTGAAAGTAGAAAAATTCTGGACAGAGGCTACAAGAGTAACCTATTGTAAGAGTAATAGAGGGAGCCATGTAAAAATAAATCAAGATCATGGGTTTGGGGAGTAAACCTATCAGTTTTGGCTATATGCTTGGAAAAGACCCCAAATGAACTGGTCATTGGAAAATTACAAAATAACAATTTGATTCAGCTGTGAAAAAAGCAATGCATCAGTATGAGTATTTCCAACAGAAACAGGTAGAATTAGTGACTATACGAAAGCCTAATGAAATCCTGTCTGGACTATTTAATAAAATTCTGGCTACTCATTTTTCTAGAAAGGTGTTTTGAAACTGAGGCAGACATGGAGCTATTCAGAGTATAACAATATTGAAAGGATCATATAGAGTCCAAATGGAGAAGAGCCAAATAGCAGTACAGGAACAAGAAAAAAAAAAAGAAAAAAAAGAGATAAAAATCTGTTAGTAAGTTTAGGATTAGAATCACTAAATTAATCAGTTCTATAATAATCACCAATGAGAAAACTATATAAAAAAAAAAATTACCTCTAAGACATTTTTTGTTAGAATTATGATGATTATGATGGGCATCATGAGCTGTGATTTTCTAAGGCCTGTGAAGAATATTGGATCAGAAAATTTGTAAATTTGTAACTGCTTCTTAGGAGGTCTGGGTGATATATCAGACAATAGTTAGGGAGTCTGACTGCTCTTCAGTCTCAAGGTTTGTATGTTTCTGTTATGAATTGATTTGATGCTGTCATTCAGATCTGTACTGTTGAGTGCTCCGAATTTGGTAAAAATATTACACATACAAACCTGAGATCTAAAACTTATTGTGAAACGGTATTAAGACAAAATTCAGGCAGAAAATATATTGTTCATTTTACATTCAATTATTCGGTTTGAAAAGTATGCCAAGCAAAATGGGAAGAAAATTTGATTGGCCTATTCCAACTTCATTAAAATTTAAAAGATCAGAAAGATTGCATGGATAAAGATTGCAGTCAATATTATCCATACTGTGTTGCCACTGTTATCCGTACCTGTGAGCAAATGCTATTAACAATTATATGAAACCAAAATCAGAATAACTTTATAACACTAAATAATCAGAAATGGAAAATATTTTCCTCACAAAAATTACTAATGCTAAATGTCTCAACATTTTTGAGATAGGTAAGAGGTTAGACAGCAATTTACACTTATTTTTAAGGCAGACAGAAACCTGAGAAATGAAGATAATATATTATGCCAGTAACATAATGTACAACACACTGTGAAAATTTTTTTAATACAATGCTTCTCAACTGAAAATACTGCTGTCTTTCATCTTCCATTTTATTATTAATGCCTAGTACTTTTATTATTTTCATACAAACACATAATTACTTCTTTTATTTTTCTATAAACACTGACAATTCTAAATGAGATATTGAAATGTAAAATCTATTAATAAAAAGAGGGAAGTTTTAATAAGCATTCCAGCTTAGGTAATAGAAGCTTGTAGTGTCACAGTTCCCTGAACTGAATGTCTTTTCGCTATTAAAAGACCCACAAACTGATTTGCTATAAGAGCTAAAGTTATATTTAATAATAAAGGAGAAAGTTACCTTTCAGACAGCATGACATAGGTTGTTCTCTGGTGACGCTTAGGACAATGGGATCTCACCAAGTTCAGAAATATTAGCAGTATTTCTGAACTGAAGAAATTTAAGGATAGGAAAATGGTCATGGTCTGGAGAGTTGAACTATTTCAATTCTTTCAGGATCAGAGCTAAAACATAATGCTGCTCTTTTCCAGATTTCCCCTTTGAACATCAAAACTCCTTCCTTCTTCACATCTGCCGTTTAGTGTTTAGAAGTGCAATGTCAATACTTCTGCATCTGCAGGAGTGAGACCAAGTACTAGTTGTAAGTAAAATGAGATGAAAATTTTCCACTAAAACCAATTTTGACAGGAAATTGTGTTTGTAACAAAACAAAACATTTTCATTCAGCCTCTCTGCAGAGATGAAAATGACACTATTTGCCTGTGTGTGGTAGCATTTCAATTTGTCCCTGTAGGATAGCACTAGCCTTTCAAAATTTGCCCTCGGAGTCTTTTAACTTTTACATTTATAATGTCTTGAATTTTTTGTTTAAAATTGTCACTTTATTCCCTGCAGTTTCATACTAAATCTCATGGTGAGTAGTTGGAGGGATGTAAAAACAGATTTTTGCCTTGTGCCTTGTAGTATACCCAGTCTTTAATTTATGT
Organism: Stercorarius parasiticus; assembly: GCA_013396915.1. Classification (NCBI taxonomy): domain Eukaryota; kingdom Metazoa; phylum Chordata; class Aves; order Charadriiformes; family Stercorariidae; genus Stercorarius; species Stercorarius parasiticus. The sequence continues at coordinate 60,801 of VWZL01004134.1, forward strand.
TATCAACATCTTTATGTTATCAACAAGTAGGCTTTTCCACTTAGCAATACTAAGGTTTCCTGTTTTGTTTTTTCAAACCTCCTTATTGTGTAAAGTAAAAGAACACTAATTTTATTGCTGTCCCACTTTGCTCAGCATTGTTACAATTCCAGAGATTCAAGAAAAGGCTTTGTTATTTTTTCAGGTGCTTTTATGTTAAATCCCAGAAAGGAACACAATGCTGACCAAATAGAAAATAATAGATTCAAAATTAAACTAAGCATTTTTACAAAGTAATGCTATAACGTTTAACTTGAAATAGAATGAAAGATGCATAAAAATTATGCAGCCCCAGTGATATCCAAAGGATCATCCAAGATACTTTAATTTACATCTTTTTCTTGTCCTTGCAAAAATATTCCCTCTACTTAGATGAGAACACTTAAAAAGTTACATCCAAAGACTACATGAAAAGGGACTTTAAAGTCTAATTTATTGATGACCAAGCAGCCTGTTTTCAAATATAGATATGGGGCTCTCAAGAATCACAAATACCGTGTTATGCAGAAGGATTTTGCCAAAGCTCAGCTGGAATGTCTTGATTGCTGGGCTTTCTGGTACAGTTTTGTGTAACTGAAGGGTCTGTATCAGGAATTTCACTGGCAATTTGACAGTAGTGCACCTCAGTGGAGACTTCTTAATTTTTGGTTCCCTACTGAAGAAACAAGGTTTATAAGGAGTTGGAGATTAAAGCCTCAGAGGTGAGTGAAAGGCCTGTTAACTCCTCACAGGCTTCCTCTATTCTCAGCTGGCATCTGGCTGCATCATGCTCCTACAAACATCTATATCCACTTTTCTGTGCAATCTCCTGTTCTTCAGAAGCTGTGTACCCTATTCCTGAGGAGTTACTTTACGCTTAATTTTCCACTGTGTCACTTCCATATAAGCAAATATCAGTATAACAATAGTAAGTAGGCAATCCAATAACTACCATGGCTTAGAGGGTAAACTGAAATGTATGCACGAAATATGTCATGCGTAAAATGAAGTGATGCTCAGCAACCATGATAAGCCTTCAGAGCAGTTGTCTAAAGGAAATGCATAAGTGTACCTGTGGGAGAATGACTGTCTTTCCAGAGATTGCCTCTATACTAGTTCTGATCCATGGCATCATCTTTTCCATCAGTGTTACTGTATTTAAGACTTCGAGAACAGAAGAATCTGCTAGAAAAGTAATCTGAGCATATAACTGGTTTTATAGGAGAGGTCTGTGATATCAGATACAGATACTGCTCAGATACTAGTGTACAATGCCTACTACTGTTCAAGAACGTCCTTCTAATGAAGAAAATCCAGAGAAGAGCAGTGAGGATCTTCAGAAGTCTAGAAAGTATAACTTTCAAGGAAAACTGTAAGGATTTGTTCCTCAGACTAAAAATAAGACAGAATACTTCTTTTCATTCAGATGACTGACAGATGAAATCTTTCCTCATGTTGACTGTGTACTGGACAAGAATAGATTTAAAATTCTGAAAGAAAAGAGTTGTGAAGAAAATGATTAGAGCGGTTAGAATAATGAAGCACTGGAATAATTTGTCTAGGATGACTGAAGAATTGCCATCATCTGGAAGACTTTAACATTGGTGTAGAGAGGAGTCAGATAGGAATGATGAATTAATTGTTTCTACTTTTGTTTTCAGGATGGGGTAGGTGATCACTGCAGATCATCTGCTGTCCTCCTCTCTGAGATGTCAATAGCCATCTAAACTAGAAGACTGTTTTTTTTTTCAGGGGTGCCTTTCTTTTGTTACTCAATAACACTGCTATCTAGTGATTAAAAGAAGACTTTGTCTGATATAGTAAAAGCAAGAGGTTGCAATCTGCAAATTAATCTCACCTTCAAAATATTTCTGAGGGTGAGACTACCCTCTTAATTGAAGGTAAGAAGGTATTTCCACTTTGAATCTGGGAGAGACAGAAAGAGGAGAAAGCCTTCTTTCATTTATAATCTGTTTTGTAAAAGGTAAAGAATATACAACACTGTGTAAAGCTATATTCAAGCAATGGAAAATGTCAGAAAGGTAAGATCTTAATATATTAAATAGCTGTCATCTACCTACATCATGAAATATTTAAAATTTCTACATCTGAGCACATATACAGACTAGTCCAGCCTGAAAGAATTACTTTGACAATACAGACTATGAAGGTTGGAAAGACAATTATTTAAAAATAAAAGAAAACAGGTGTCTTACATTTTTATATAATCCTTGTAATTCTTCTGCCAGTAGTAGTCAATGTCCAAGAGATTAATCATGGTAGGGTGCAGTCTTTACTGCATTTATTTACATTAACACGTTAGTTAATATCATGGAGTGCTGTTTAAAGTAGTGGTATTTTGTTTCCTATTAATAATTCTGATAGCACAATCAGGAGTAGAGTTTATCTGTGCTAAGCATTCCACACAAAACACAACTCAAGAGAGATAAAATATGAGGGGAGGGATTACACCACGGTGTTAGAGTTGTACCTTAATTGAGATGACTCTTCCAGCTGCAATGCTACAAGAACAGACAGAAATCCATACTTCTGGGAATATGAGAAAAAATACTGACATTCCCCATTCGGCATTAGAACATTGCTGAATTCTTTTAGCTTCATCAACCAGTTGAATTGAATTCAGAACTCACTAGGGTGCAATAAGGAACCCAGTTTTGCTTTTCAGGAGTTTTGATGGAGAAGTGAGTGTAATCCCTGTGAAAACTGAACCACAGGAGCTGTAAATAGAACTATAAAGAGTATTATTATCCCTTCATTAAGCTTCATGGTTTGTCATTGTCCAGTCAACTGCATGTTTTTAAAGAGGTAGCTATTGCAGGCAGCTTACTAAATAAAGGTGGGGAAATGAAATAAACAGAGAGATTTGCTACTCAAGAATTCTTTGTTAATAAGATAACCTGATATTTTCAGGTTCCTCCGAAAAAAAAAAAAAAAAGTGTATTTTTCCCTTGAAACTTTTTTTGGGAAAAAAAAAATTAAAAAAAGCAAGCACTTTTAACAAATATAAGTTTTGACAGTTAATATTAATTTTCTTTTTTTTAATGACCAAGCACACAGAAGGGACTGTGTGACAACTTCCAGTCATATGTGCTCAACAATCAAATTGCGTCAGCTTAAAAAAACACCAACAAAACACTGGAATACTTTTATCTAGTTTAGAAAAATATTTAGATAACTTCAACATCAAGAACAGAATGTGTGAATGGTTATTTAAAGAGATGATAAATTATGACAGATTATTAGGACAGACAGAAGCTAAACACACAGTAACATAAACACTGACTAGCCCAATTTTAAGAACACCATGAAGGACTGAACACAAAATTCTCTGAAGTCAGATAACTAAGATAGTTCTAATTCATGAAAGAGAGTACTGTAAAATTTAGGGAAATGTAGTAGTGATCACAATTATTTCTATTTGAAGTGTCTTGTGAAAATACATCAACACAGACTTTTTCAAATTTTAAAAAAATTTAATGTATAAAAAGGCTATAACTGAAAAGAAGTCAGAGGAAGAGCTGTATGCAGTGTTAATGATGCATTTTCTCTTGTAATCACTTAATCATTCCAGCTGTTACAGTTTTTCCACTTGTGAGTACTAAGTAGCCCCTAATGTCACTGTCAGAAAATGCTGTACATGACAGCTGTTTGCTCACGATTTTTTTAAAGAATTTTCATAATTACTTGTGTATGCTTAAATACTTTTTATCAAAATGACAGATGAAAAGAATAGTACTTTTTCAAAAAAACCCCACAAACTTCTGAGTAGTTGCAAAATATTTTTAAATATTCTCTTTATTCTTAAAAAAAATATATTTATGGAACATAGTAACATCACCCTACCATGTGCAATACAATTGCATGATGGCAGGTCTGTACAGTTTTGTAGCCTGAAAATTTGGTAATTACCTGAGAAAAAGGGTGATACAGCCAATACAATTAATAAATTATCCTTAATAGCATTTATATTCAAGAAGTGCAAGCCGTACAGTTAAGTTTTGAGCAGAAAGCACATAGGAGCACAATTCTGTTTTCTACAAAGATGTTTGGAAAGTTTTGTTGCACTGGGCAAATAAAATCCAACTTCCAGTGTGACAGAAATACTCATCTTTCATTACTTTTGTCAATTTGTATGTTTACTTTTCCTATCCACCAAAATACAAATATTCTCCAAAATATACTAATGAAAAAGTACCACTCAACCTCTTGACAAAATATGTCTCCATAATCTTACTAAATGCAAGTCTTAAAATCCATATTTTATGACACCTTTTTCATTGTTACACCACAGAAGTTGTGTGCTTACTGTGATTCTATTTCTTCCGGTAGTAATAGTGACAAGAGAGGGTCATTCACAAATGTAGTTACTGAAGACAGCAGCTACTAGAGCGATATATAGATTACAGCCCTCAAAAAAAAAAAAAAAAGTATTCGCTTTTACAATATAAATCCCATCACTTAGAAGTTTATATGTTTTATGTCTTTTCTACTTTTTTTCCACTAAGTTATACAGTTCCCACAAACCGGGGCTGTAAAACCTTGTGCCATTCAATCTCTGGAGTTATTAAAAATATGATAGGAGTGTTCTGTAGGTATATCTGTAGTTTGCGAGGTTTGTGAGTTTACATGCGTGGAGGTATTGAAATTCGTCATTATGATTCCCTTATCCCTAGTTCATGAGTTTTACTTTACATTCCCATACACGGTTGCAATTTCAATGATATAAAGCCAAATTCTTATTAATGTCATACTATGAAATCTGTGTGTATGAACATAAAGCAAACATGGCTCATTAATACCTATGCAGCTGGAGTAATCCATTACTCAAAATTGCCTTTTTCCATTGTAAAACAGATGACTGGGCACTGGAAGAGAAGTGTTTCCTCAGAGTGTGAGGCTTAACTTGAATGCATAGACTGTGGTAAGTATCTAGAAAATTTGCAGAGCCATAGAAAGGAAGGACAAATTGTTCAAATTTTCATCATCATGTTGCATTTTGTCCCTAGCAGTCTGGCCCTGCTGTATTATATTAAGCATACAATTAAGATTACATTTTTGAATGCAATAGTGATTAAAACATATTGACAGGCAAGTTGCTCCGACTCAGCTTATTTCTTACTTTTTTTTTGTTACGAATACTTCCTGAATAGTTTCATTCAAAGCTTAGGACAGGATTTACCTGTTGTATTTTTTGAATAATTCATAAAAGCAAAATAATAAGGGCATGTTTGTAAAACATGCAGAGAAATGATCAGCTTTTCATTACTCTTCATAAAGGAAAATTCACCTCACTATAGCAATCCTTTTTGCCAGGTTTCTCCCAGATTCAAAGGTAGGTTGTTGGGGGAGGGATGGAGCAGGGTGCCTGTTCTAGAGATAAGTGCAGGTGGATTATTCTTAGATGAACACTTACTATTTTGGTAAATGACGAAGTAATCATCCACATTTAATAAACAGGAAAGTTAAGTGACTTGCCAGGACTGTTCTTTTTCTTGTTACCAGTGGCTTAAATAAACATCTGCAGCTGCTGCGTCACAGATTCCCTTTTCTTCTAAGCATTCAGCCCCACCTATGTTCCTGTTCCTCACCCCAGTGAAGTGTCCCACCCCTGGGGCTTCTCATCTTAAACTTAGAAAATATTTTTTTTTGTGTAATGCTGTTGCTGCTTTAGAATGGCTTTCTTTCCCTTCATTTATCATTTCTGGTCTATTTTCTTGGCTGTGCAGTCCCATTTTCCTCAATTGCTAGCTCAAGGTTCCCTCAGTGAGAGACAGGCTAAGCTAATTTGAATTACATTATGTTTTCTATGACTAATGGACAGTTGCCATGGATCACTTCAGGTACAAATCTTGATCTCTAATGTCTGTTTTAGCTATTGAACTTCTGATATTGAAAAAGCTTGCAAAAAAATTACATTGGAGAAGTGGTATAGACGTTGCTTTTTTCCCCGGTAACATGAAATAACATATTCAGTAATGAAGGAGGTGGATTTTGTGTTCCTTTAATTTTCTGATTAAATATGTACAGCTTAGGGCTAAACTTATATTGTTAATAAAATTAAAAATTAAGGCAGGGATCAACAAACAGTTAAAGGTAAGTCTGTGTTTCCGTTACGCAGTAAGGATTATAAACAAACACAAGTTGGGATCTTAGGATTTGTCTGAATTGTATAAAGGAGGATACTACAGATGGATCAGACATCTAATTTGGTGATCTGCTGATCAGTAGGGTAACTGGGTTTTTAATTAGATATTGTATTGCCCTGACAGAGAGACAACCTGTTGTCAGGTCTTTCTTGAAGGGGAAATGGTTGCTCCCAGCTTCCTAACTAAGAGTAACACATATAATGCATTATTTTTTTAATGCTATGGCTATATGTACACGTGCTTCATCCTGAAATAAAATTTAACTTCTCTTAACAATTCTATTTTTATTTATTATGTGGGTACAATGTCAGAAAAGGAATGTTTATGTTATACTTCAGATTAGTAGTGCAGAAAAAAACAAATCTTCAGCTGTGCAGCCAAACCTTCCAAACAATCTTTTGCTCCCACTGCTACTCCCTTGTTTTTATTTCTGTTTCAGTTTAACTACCACTACATTGTATTCATTTTATTATTAATAAATGTAGTGGTTCTCTAGCTGCTTCTGTAAAATACCTCCAGGTGTATGAATTAATCAACATGCCAGTAAGGCAGACAAATAATCTTTCTATTTTACAGATGAGAATTCTGAATAGCAGAGGAACAGATTTCATTACCAAAAAAAAATACTCATGAAGCTGGGAAAAAAAGCAAAATTAATCCCTACATTGCTGATCTTCCAGTTCAACAAAGTAGCTGATAGGTATGCTGTAATCTCCTTCCATTTTTACTTTACCTTACTTTACCTGAACCTCTTAACTTATCTCTTTGTTCACAAAATCACAGAATGGTTGATGCTGGAAGAGACCTCTCAAGGTCATCTTGTTCAACCTCCCCCTGCCTGAGCAAGGCCACCTAGAGCCAGTTGCCTGGGACCATGTCCAGATGGCTTTTGAATATCTCCGTAACCTCTCTGGACCCTCACAGTAAAGAAGTTTTCCCCTATGTTCTGAAGGAACCTCCTGTGTTTCAGTTTGTGCCCATTGCCTCTGGGCAGAACTTTCTTGTTCTGTGTACAAACCTAGAGTAAACATCACAAATATCGATTAATTTCAGCTGTAATGAAAGTGCACATAATTCACAATGAGGTTGTATTTTCTTATAGTTGGTCTAAATTTGATCCAGTGTCTCCAGGAGAATCCTTTTCCTCCCTTATAATCTACACTAGAGAACATAGTCACTCTACTAAGAGATCCAGATACCAAAGGAAAGAAACGCTTAAAACTACTTTGTTTTACAAATCTTCCTTAAATGAATTCCATGGACCGTAACAAAAAAGATTATTTTTGTTGTCTATAATTCACTTACAAATGTAAAGTAATAAGTGAATTTAATACACATACATATTACAGTACCTAAATTAAATGTCAATGCATTTTAAAAATACTCAGGAAAAAATCTATCTTCATTGATGTTACAGCAGATGGGTTTCTGCAAAAGATAAGAAGAGCTCAGTTGGAAGTAGACCAGAGGCTATTTTTGACATCCTTGTTAGAGGGACAGATGATGCCACTGTAACTTTTTAACTAAAATTCACTTAGCCTTGAGTGATGTTTAGTAAAAATCAATTTAGAGTTCAAATAAGTTCAATGAATGCATTTTATGTATGCATTCAAGGTTAGAATTCTAGCTCTTACTTTTACAGTGTGAATTTTCTATTAACACGTATCCTTCAGTAGTGAAGGATTTCATAGTTGTGGTGGTGAATGTTGACCCTTGTGCAAATATTTACCAGAAAAAATGAAGTGCACTGGCTTGATACCAACATTGTTAACCTTCATGAAAAATTATTCAGAAATAAATCTAAACTTATCCCTTATCCCCATTTGTCTCCCAATCTTCCTAGCTTTGCTATGGTCATGTTTCATTTTTAATGGAAGTGTTTCTTAATAGAAATCTTTATTTGTAACAGAAAACAGGGAGCAGCAAGCGAGTATGGAAGCTTCTTGAATCTTTTATGGCTGTCTCATTGGCTTTATTAAAGGTATTTTTTCTGAATTATGTAGGTTTACAGGTTATCTGGATTCTGAATATGCAAAGGGCTTTGATAACTGGGTTTTTTCTGAGCTATGGAAGAGTATATTTTCTCATTGATAAATTAATAGATTTATTACATTAAAGTTTCACATATTTGGGATTATAATATTATTCAATGTTATTAATTGATTAAAAACTTTCTATGGCAGTATGAGTTCTCATTCACCTCTAACTTCAGAACAGTATGTGCAAGAAAAAGATTAGCAGAGGCTACTAGGTTTCATTCGTGACAATGAAGATATGACATAAAAGATATAAACTGAAATGTTGATAATCTAGAGACTGTGGTGTAATGCTAGAAGTACTAAGGAAAGGGGGAAGTAATCTTTTCCTTCAAATTATTTCAAGTCAGTGAAGCTTTGCATATGAGCCTACAGACAGTTGTTTGAGTTTTTGAGTTTATTTTGACTGCTCTCCTCCCATTATTTTGTAGATGAGTAGGTTTACAGGCAGAACTATCCCCCTGAACAGCATATCTCAAGCTGTCTTTCCATAGGAAAAAAAAAAGGTGTAATGAGTATTTACAGAAGAATTCTGCAAAATTAATAGTTAATCATCTTAAGACAAAGAAATGGACTAGGGTCATCAGAACAAAACTCTGACTAGAGTGATAATCCATTTGACCTCCTTTCTCCACTTCGTATTCTATGCAGTGATTATACTATATATGTGAGGCAATATGATTCACTTTTAATTAACTCCTTGCTTGCTAAATACAACTTTAGTGCTTTAGCCTCTTATTTTGTTTGAATGAATCTCCTACAGGTTATAGAATCAAATCAGTGAAACACTGATCTGAAGCCTCAGAAATCAGGATAAATTTAGTAAGCCTTGAAGTTTTTCTCAGTTTACACATGTGATCACCTGCTTGCAAGCTGGGCACATGCAAATATCTCTGGGTAGAGCTGAACATTAGTTTAATTTCTTTTTACTGTATAAATGTAATGATGTACATATATTGATAACCTGCCTTAGGAACCTGCCTTTCTCTTTTTTCTTTTTCATTTTTTTTCATATGAGAAGAGTAAAAAGATCAGATGATAATCATGATCATAATTATGAGGCTGATATATCTATTACTAGGTATCTGATTATTGTTTCTTTACATCAGATTTCTACCCATAGTGTATTAATGTTATGAAAATTTTTTATAACTTGATGACGGATGTTTGGGAGAGAAGATGACTAAAATATGACTAAATAAAGAGAGCATACTGCTCTTGGGAGCATGGAAGACTCAGGAGCATATCTGAAATGCTTGTACACAAACACACGCAGTGTGAGAAACAAACAGGGTGAAGTGGAAGCATTGTCCACCTCCCAAAGTTACAATATTATTGGTATTAGCAAAACTTGGTGGAATGAGTCCCACAACTGGAGTGCTGGGATGGAGGGCTACAGGCTGTGCAGGAGGAACAGGCAGAGCAGGAGAGGTGGAAGTGTTGCACTGTACATACGGGAGAGGTTTGATTGCACAGCCCTTACAGTTAGTGATGATGTGGTTGAGAGCCTCTGGGTAAGGATTAGAGGGATGGAAAACAAAGGAGATGCTGTAGTGGGTGTCTAATACTGATCAACCAGCCAGGATATAAGCACTGATGAGTTATTCTATAGGCAATTAGGAGAAATCTGGGGATCAGTAGCCATTGCCCTTATGGGAGATTCCAACTTCCCAGACATCAACCAGGAATATCATACTGCTAAGACAAGCAGGTCTTGGAAATTCTTGAAGTTTGTAGGAGATAACTTCTTGTCACAGGTACTCAGTGCATCAACTAGGAAAGATGCCCTCCTAGACTTGCTATTTGTGAATACAGAGGGACTTGTGAGGGATGTGATGGTAGGTCGATGTCTTGGCCACAGTGATCATGAAATGATTGCATTTAAAATTTTCAGTGTAAGAAAAAAAAGGATAGCAGATTTTCTACCCTTCAGGAGAAGGGCTTCAGTAGCACAAACTTTAAGCTTTTCGGGGAACTGTTTAGCAGACTACCCTAGGAATCTGCTTTTGATGGTTTAGAAATCCACAAGTGCTCAACATGGGGAGCTGGGGAATGGTCAACACGGATTCACCAAGGGGAAATCATGCTTGACCAACCTGATAGCTTTCTATGATGGCATGACTGGCTGGGTAGGTGAGAGGAGAGCAGTGGATGTTGTTCATCTCAACTTTAACAAGGCTTTTGACACTGTTTCCCTTAAAATCCTCATAGGTAAGCTTAGGAAGTGTGGGTTAGATGAGTGGACAGTGAGGTGGATTGAGAACTGGCTGATTGGCAGAGCTCAGAGGGTTATGGATAGTGGTGTAGATTCTAGTTGGAGGCCTTGTAGCTACCAGTGTTCCCCAAGGGTCAGTACTGGGTCTGGTCTTGTTCAACATACTCATCAACAACCTGGATGAGGGGACAGAGTGTACCCTCAGCAAGTTTGCTGATGATACAAAACTAGGATGAGTGGCCGATACACCAGAAGGCTGTGCTGCCATTCAGCAAGACCTAGGCAGGCTAGAGAGTTGGGCAGAGAGGAATCTAATGAAGTTCAACAAAGTCAAGTGCAGGGTCCTGCACCTAGGGAGGAATAACCCCATGCATTGGTACAGGTTAGGGGTTGACCTGCTGGAAAGCAGCGCTGCAGAGAAGGATCATGAGTCAGCAATGTGCCTTTGTGGCCAAGAAGGCCAATGGCATCCTGGGTTGCATTAAAAAGAGCATGGCCAGCAGGTCAAGGAAGGTTATCCTCCCCCACTACTTTGCCCTGGCGAGGCCACACCTGGAGTACTATGTCCAGTTCGGGGCTCCCCAGTTCAAGAAAAACAAGGAACTACAGGAGACAGCCCAACAGAGGACTACAAAAATGATCAGGGGACAGGAGCATCTCTCTTATGAGGAAAGGCTGAGAGACCTGGGTCTGTTTAGCCTGGAGAAGAGAAGACTGAGAGGGGATCACATCAATGCTTATAAATATCTAAAGGGTGGGTGTTAAGAGGATGGGGCCAAACTCTTTTCAGTGGTTCCCAGCAACAGGACAAGGGCCAATGAGCACAAACCAGAACACAGGAAGTTCCATCTGAACATAAGGAAAAATTTCTTTAGTTTAAGGGTGACAGAGCACTGGTACAGGCTACCCAGAGAGGTTGTGAGGTCTCCTTCTCTGGAGATACTCAAAACCTGCCTGGACACATTCCTGTGCAACCTGCTGTAGGTGAACCTGTTTTGGCAGGGGGGTTGGACTAGATGATCTATAGAGATCCCTTCCAACCCCTACCATTCTGTGATTCTGCTCAGTCTTTAGGAATCACCTTTGAGAAGCACAGGAGCAGGCAATTCCACTGTGTTGTAAGTCAAGCAAGTGGGGCAGAAGACCAGCTTGGCTGAACAGGGAATTCTTCATGGAGCTCAGGAGGAAAAAGAAACTGTATGATCTCTGGAAGTGAAGTCAGGCTTCGCAGAAGAGTACAGAGCTGTGGTTTGTTTATTCAGGGAGAAGACACAAAAGGCCAAACCTCAATTAGAGTTGAAACTGGCCAGTGTTGTTTCAGCTAACAGGAAGGGCTTTTTAAGTACGTTAATAGAAAGAGGAAGTCTAAAGAAAACATTGGACCGATACTTGTTGAAGATGATCATCTGACTAATAGGGATGAAGAAAAAGAGATTGGACTGGTACTTGTTGAAGATGGGCATATGATTAATAAGGATGAAGAAAAAGGGGAGGCATTCAATGCTTTTTTGCCTCAGTCTTAATACTGATAGACCTTGGGCTGAGCAGTCCCCTGAGTCAGGGGACCATAAGTGTAGAAACAGTGACTTTCCGATAACAATTCAACTGTTATTCCAATCTACAAAAAAGCATGAAGGAAGGCCCAGGGAACTACAGACCTGTTAGTCTAACCTCAATTCCTGGAAAAAAATATGGAGAAGATTACACTGGGTACTGTTGAAAGGCAGTTAAAGAATAATGCAATCTTCAGGCACAGTCAACATAGGCTTACAAAAGGAAAGTCATGTTTAACTAATGTGATATCCTTCTATGATAAGATCACCCGCCTAGTGGATGAAGGGAAGGTGGTGGTTGTATTTTTTCTGGATTTTAGCAAGGCCAGCTGTAGGATGATGGAGTTCACAGTGCGCTGGGTAAACAACTGACTGAAGGGCTCAAAGTGTATTAGTGAATGGTGCTACATCTGGCTGGCAACCAGTCACAAGCAGTGCTCCTCAGGGTTCAATTCTAGGGCCAGTTCTGTTCAATATATTTATCAATGATCTGGGTGCAGGAGCTGAATGCGCCTTTAGCAAGTTTGCTGATGGGAAGTGTTGTTGACTCTCTTGAGGGACAGGAGGCCTTGCAGAGGTTTCTAGATGAATTGGAGCATGTGTACATGCTGTGTACAGTTCTGGGTCCCACAGTTTAAGAAGGATGTGAAGGTCCTTAAATGTGTCCAGAGCAGGGCAGCAAAGCTGTTGAAAGGGCTGGAAAGAATGTTCTATCAGGAATGGCTTTGGACTTGTCTAGTTTGGAGAAAAGGAGGCTGAAGGGTGACCTCATTGCTCTCTACAGCTTCCTGTAGAGGGGAAGTGGAGAGGGAGGTGCTGATCTCTTCTCCCTGGTATCCAGTGATAGGACGCATGGGAATGGTTCAAAGCTGCAATAGGGGAGGTTTAGACTGGATATTAGGAAGCATTTCTTTACGAAGAGGGTGGTCAAGCACTGGAACAGGCTTCCTAGAGAGGTGGTCAATGCCTCAAGCCTGTCAGTGTAGACTTCTCTCTGTTACTTGATATTACATTTAATATTTTATATTTGATTTATATTTGATTCATATTTAATTTGATATTACCTAAATAAAACAATGTGTTTTTTTTTTTTCAACTTGGTCTCACAAAGAAATATAATTCTTTCATCTTACAGTGATGTTAACTTAGAACAGCAATCAGAATTTTGAGCTCACTGCAAAACGTACATACATATAATTTAAGAGAAACTAATTAGGCTTAGTTTATCTTTTTTTTTTCCTTAGTTATCTTCTTTTTAAGCATCAAGTTACTATATTAAGTTACGAAGGAGGCTAAGGTAGGGGGGACACTAACATACTGTCTGTGATAACTGAGTTCAGAATAAACACTTTGCTTACCTGTCTCAAAGATGGAACTTTTGGACATTGTTGTCAAAATGATCCTAGTGAGAAGCAGGCATTTGTGGTACTAACTCCCTAGGCATTGGGAAACGTATCTATTTCAGAAAGGTAACTTTACATTAGCTATTTTTAAAATGAAAATATTTTGAAAAAATTGTACTTTGTTTTAACTGCCAGGTACAATCTATCCTTCAGGTCACAGCCTGGTCCACTGACAAAGGACAGATTTCCTGACTACAGTAATAATTAATTGCTATTTCTGGAATCTGAGGGCTATGGTAAACCCTTCTAACTCCTGAATTCCCAAATGAAGAATATGGTGCTTAATGATATATTAATATATTATTGTAATTATACAACTAGTAAATTGCTATAATTGCTGATCTTTGTCATCTCAAGTAGCCTGTCTACTTGGTAATAGTAATACTGAGTGTCAGAGCTTGGAGGCCCAGAATTTTACACCTCACTTGGAATCAATCACGATATCATATATGCATCCAGTGCTGAATTTCATCATATATTCATGCATTCCAGGGAGAATTTGGGTCTGGATCGCTGGGACATTCCAGAGTAGGACACAAGAAAAACAGGTCAATCTTCATGGATTTGGGCTATGAATTAAACTTTCCATGGGGATTTATACATTGAAAGGAGCCAAAAATACAGTGGTAGCAAATCACGTCACCTCCTTTTAGTTAAAGGATACCACTGAAGCAGAAGAGCTCATAAAAATACAGATAAAACAGCTACTCCCTAAGCAGTAGAATGATAAGGGCTTCATTTAGTAGAAGGTTTTTTGAGCTAATTCCTTGGGTTTTCTTGTCTAATGGTATGATTTTTAATCATTTACTTTCATTGCAATCCTTTCTGAAATCATATTTTACTGACTTCATTCATTGAATGTGTTCAGGCTCTCACAGATATTCCAGCATGGTTTTATTGTAATTTTACTATAAGTAGGGCAACAGTCACCATCTAGAGCAAACCTGTTATCAGAAAAACATACTCATGAAGTATGGCTGCTTCATTAGTTACTGGCAACCACTTCCTACATTTTTCCTGATTATCATAGCTGTAATGGCTGCCACCCTGTAATTTATGAATTGCTAAATATTACTAAGGAAAATATTGTACAGCTTTCAAAAGCAACAACTGTTTTGGTTTTTGAGGTATTTCATTGGCAAAATGTGAAGGAAATGTTTCCCCATAGCATTTGTAGCATATTGCATCATCACTGACGCAAAACTTATAAACCATCATGACACCAATACTGTATTTTCCTCATTATTTTCCACTTCTATCTTTTTCCTTTTTTTTTTTTTCCCTAAATTGATCTCATTCATTTTATTTTCAAGTATAAGTTAATGTTGTTATCTGGAAGCTCACATGGACAAAACCTGTAAAGTTTTCTCAGTATTTGCATCATTTGATGTTTCTGTCACTGTAGGTAGCAATATTTTGCTCTAAATTTTCTTTCTATAAATTTTTATTCTTCCAAGTTTAAAGCAGACATTAAGTGTACTTGAAAAAATGAATCTAATTTTCTGCATGAAGACCAATAACTGCTTCTTCTATAAATATGTTCTTAATTTCAAATAATAATAAAAGATGATTCAAGTGCATTTTAACTCATGTTTAATCTCTGGAAATTATAAATTTTCCTTTGAGTGCTAAAAAATTACAAGATTGCAAAACCAGCCTGCTGTACTGCAAGTTCTGAGCATGAAAACTTATATTAGAAAATCTAAGCAGAATTCCGATTTTATTAAGTGAGCAACCAGCTGCTTGCCACCCTTTGCATGTGTATACACTTGAAAGTATTGCAGGGCAATGAGAGTGGAGCTACTGGCTGAACCATTGGTACTGAGAACCCAGTGTCCCCACTATGATCATTTTGAAGGGTTATCATCTGGACTAGATCCAGCCTGGATGAACAGACTGAATGTCCGTGACTGTTTGGTGTGCATTAGGTGCATTCCTGATTCATCTTCTGGATTAGTTTATTTCAAGAAGATCCAGTTCGTATGTTCCAATTTAAGTCTATGATGAGACCAAAGCTCAGTAAAGGTAGTTGCTTTGAAAGCATGCTTATGAGCCAAACTAAAATGGCAATACAGCTGCAACTTTTACAAATAAAATTACATGTAATATAATTTCCATATCCATGTGAATAAAACTATTGCACGTACAGAGGAGAACTTTAAAAATATAACTTTGAAAATATATCCATTAATATCCATTTATGGAATTGCCCTATGATGGAGATATGTGGAATTAGTGACGTTTCCAGAAATTTCTGTTATTGTCTTGTCTATTCTCATTTTGAATTAATTATGAATTTTCACCTTTTTCATGTTGTTCCTTTCCTCCTTATTACATCCATTGACGATACCTTAATTTAAGTTTCAAAATATTTATAGAGTGTATAATTTTTATTTATTGTTTGATGTTCCATATTCACACTGCTAATGTATTCTTACAATTTTGATAATTATGTTGTGTTTCAGTGAGAATCTCTTTTTTGTTGCATTACCTTTTTGATAATTTTATATGCAAAGTTCACGTATTTTGATCATGTAGCAATGGAAACATAAAAAAATGATTACTTTTTCATCTCTGCAAGACCAAAAAAGGTTTTTTGTATTGCTTTACACATTACAAATGGATTTGATTTTTATTATTTATATTCCAGTTCTCAATTCCAACTGGTAGACACCTAAGCCATAGTTTTCATATGCAGGAAATTCTCTAAAGAATAAGGTCTTGAATATTTTGAGATTAATATATATTCCAACTTTTTGAATCACTTCCTTCCACATAGTTTGAACAGAATCACATTCTGAATCTTCAGTCTTTTCTCACAAAAAAACACTATTTCTCTGATTTGTCATACTCATACTTTTTGATAAATCTATATTTTCTTAGCAAAAATCTTTCATCAAAATATCCCCAACTGATAATATTCTTTTTAATAACAACTATAAGTTCTTATATAATGAATGAAGTATTAATGCCAGTTGCCAGAATAACTTTAAACAAAACAAAACAAAACAGAACTTTTAAATCAGGAAGGACTGCTCTTCCTTTTTAATTATATTAAAGTACAAAAAAAGTAAAAGAAAAATTCGTGTTCTGAGTGAAATTTTATGCATAACAAAGAGGATCAGCCTGTAGAACTCTTAAAGAAAGTAAAGTACATGCTGTCTTGAGCTGTGCTTTTTAAAAAGCTTTTTTTAAAAAAAAAATTATACATATTTATATAAGCATAATTTATAAACTTCATACTAATTCTACACATTCAAGGTATCTGGATTGTGATTTCAGAAATTATATTTTAAGTGATAAGCCAGGCAAAGTGCACATACTAATGAAAATACAAGCTTTTAAAAAATGTGTTCATAGATGTTTCAATGCAGATACAAAAATAGACTGCTTGAGCATTAAGGATTTGGTTGTTTGGGGTTTTTTTTCTCCCTAAATTAATTTAAAATAATGAATTTTACTGGAATTACGTTATTTCCACTTGGGTGCACCGCGTTTATGTACAAGGGATCCTTTTCACTTCGATATAAAGGGATGAGTCATGTAAGACTTTTTCTTAGAGACTTCTTTTTTAGCTTCCATGAATGGAAGCTAAACTTAAAGAGAGATAGCACTGTTGACAGCCAGGGTCTCTCTCACCACCGTCCATCAACACCAGGGCAGTCCTAGCCCCAGGCATTGGATATCTCCCTGGGGATGGGGATGGGCCGACGCCAGGCTGGGATGTGGTTCAGTGGGCAGGCCCAGTTCAGCAGGGCTCAGCAGGGCAGGGCTGTGGGAGATGGATACTGGCCCTGCTGGGGCACAGCTGGGGCAGGGGCTGACAGACCCCAGTGACCATAAATGGGGTCATGTGCCATGGGCAGGGTAGGGGGAACCCCAGAGGGATGGATAGGGACAGTCAGGGCTAGCAGTGCCCTCAGGGCCATGATACTGCATTTAGTCAGAAACTCCTACGTAAAGTAAATTACATCATAAAGGCTGTCAGTTTGCAACATGCTGCTTTACCATTCAAGGTGAGTATAAAATGTAATGAATTTTTATGACCACATTTTTCAGTAAAAGTATTCTTGAAATCTTATATTGCACAAGGAATAGCACAACTTCCCTTGGTTCTATTAAAAGTTGGAGGTTTGTTTCATTAAATTTTATGTAAAAAAAAATTAAGTTTTAAGCTTTATTCAGTAGTAGCTTTGAATTAGTTTTTCACAGCTCACGTACTTTTTTGTGCTAGGATAGCTGGAAAGTGAAATACAACAGTAGGTGCCATCTCTGTTAGCTATAGTTGACTCACTTTCATAAAATATTGCATAAGACATTACAAGAACTTGCTGCTCTAAGCTACAGATCAGCTGCTCTAGGAAAAACTGTTTTGTAGGTTCTAGCAACTAATAAAAAAGTAATGCGAAATCTCTATAAAAATACATCAAAAGTAATTTGAATAAGAGTTGCTTGGAATAAGTATAGTATAAAACAAATAAGAGAATTACAAACTGGGCTCATAATGACAGGAATTTACAAGTTAAATATCATAGAACAAGCAGAGTTCATTTACTTTTGCAGTGAAAATTAAAACAAACAAACAAAAAAAGTTAAAGTATTAGTATCACTTCCAGGACTCCTAGTTTCAGAATTACCGATAATGTCTTTTACNCCGATAATGGTTTTTTCTTGCCAAAAGCAATTTTTGAAAAAAGTAAATGGGCTCAGAAATTTTTTTTTTTTTTTTTTGTAAATTTCGTTTGGATATTCATCCCTTTCACAAAATTTCATTCATTCCGAATTATAAATCTCAGTATTCATCCCATCTTTCCTTGCAGATATTATGGAAAAAACATGTGAAGAAGAAAATAAGCTTACATTATATAACAAGATGTGCAAATTACTCCAGGGTTTTTATGCTATTTATCTGTGATTAACATACATATTGTTTATTTATTACATGCAGATTAACATAAGTAAATATCATGTGAAATTCCTTGAGTCATTTTTTGACTTACGCATGTATGGCGAAGTGGTCTAAAGGTAGAGAGCCCTGAAGCCATATTTGTTCAGGTGGCAAGCAAGTAAAATCAACAAATCTCTGTGAAAAATTACATAAATAGCTGTTTTTCTCTATATAGCAAGTAACATCCAAAAGCCTATCACTCACAGTGAGGTTCACTGCAGTAAATAACTGAATAAAGGAACAAAACTATTAAAAGGACTCTGGAGATACGTAGTAATAACCTGACTGATTGTATAAGTTAACCCAACTAAATGAAGTTGAGATTTTGAGGTAAACTAAAGCTGAAGAAAACTAAATGACAGAGAAGGGGTTTCAAACAAACAAGTGTCCAGCAAGGACCTGTGTTTCTTACATAAAATCCCATTATTTCAGCAGCAGTGGTACAAAAGCAGTAAGGAAATGAGTGAAAAGGAAGAAGAACAAGGTAAGTAATTCAAGTAGTAACTGAATGATGTAACAGTGTTTAAGAACAGTATTTGCTACCTATGCAATTCGCATCTTTTTCAACAGCAAACATGAAGTTTGTGCACCATTTAAATTGCATATAATCCTTCAAAGGAAAGGTTTAGCTTGGAGACCGGAGGTACATAACAGAGCTGGGTCGGTTTCATTCTAACAAACAATATTTGGACAACTAACAGTATTCACAAAATACTTACAAGTCTGAAACACTTAAAATCTGTACTGCAGATACTTTCCTCCGTGTTAGATAATACCACTTTTACTGGTTATTCATCCATTGCTCTTTTCCAAAATGCTCAGCCAATTTGGAGGACCAACAGAATATCCTGCAACAAACTACACACATATTTAATAAAAAGTGATGCTGAATAACTGCAGTATTCATGAAGGCTAGTTGTTGAATGTTATACTGAGTATGTTTTCACAAACCAGGAGAAATTTGCAAATAAATCTGCAGATACAGTTGATAAACCTATCCTAGTTTTTTGCATTTTACATCAGTTCACTTTTCTCTCTTTATTAAATTTGTTGTGGCTTTTCCATGCAATCCAACATCTAAAATTTCAGGTTTCTTTCTATGGAGAGGAAAATAAAAAAACCTGTATTCTAAAAATCAGTCATCCCTAAACTGGGAATTCACATCATCTATTAGAAGTTCCACTGATATCTGCATCCTCTTGTCTTCTGAGAAATTCAACTTGAAACGTTGTTTGAAGCACTGTCTCGTATTCTGTTTATGGATTCTACTTCTGAACACTTGATTAATTTAGTTCATCACACTCTGCCCTGCTTACACTACAACTACTTACACGTCTCATTTAATTAGAGTAATAAGGACTTCAAAATAAAGCTTTTCTTCTGCAGTGTCTGCATATTCAATTTCCTAACTTAATGTCAAGACTAGCTAGTCTGAATAAAATCTGGCAATTTAGAATACGAGATAGTGTCTTAACAGTTACCAGCATTTTTAGAACTCTTTATAAATTGATTGAGTTTTGGGTTTGGTTTTTGTTGTTTTGTTGTTGTTGTTGGTTGGTTGGTTGGGTTTTTTTCTACCTAGGCATATAGGACTATAGAGTAATTCAGGTATAAAGGGATATGTGGGGGTCATCTTGCCCTGCCTCCTGCTGAAAGCTTCCCTAGATAATGGCGGTAGTTGAAACAATATCAGAAAATGTTAATATGTTCAGGTTCATTTGCTTCAGTATTCTGTCCAGTAATGAATGTTTAAGTAGGGACCATAAGAAAAATAGATTTACAATATTTCTACATTTAATGCGGATGAAGACTCCTTTTTGTACAATATGTCTTCAATCAATAAATACTTTCCATACTTCTGAATTTTTGTGCAGTTAAGAGAGAAATGGTAGATATTTTGTCACCATAGTCAATCAGGATCTATTTTTTGCAGTTCCCCATACTGTTTACACTTCTGTTTGAAAGTCCACAGGAGCAGTTCCTTACAGATATTAACCTAACTCTACAAAGCAGCTGCAGATGTATCAGCATTTCAACAGTACATGGTCTTAAAATTTGTCTTTTTATGAGCGTCACACTCCCAATGTTACATGCTTGAAAACAAGAGCATTTCCACTTTGAGTTTTGCTAAGAGAGACAAGATGCTCTTATAATGCTGCTGATGTGTGTGTGCACCCAGAAGAAAATAATAGGCCAAAATCTATTTTTAATACACAAGCAGACACCAGTTCACAGTCCATTAGGATTCAAGCAGAGACAGGTCAAGTAAATGGAAGACAAATCTATAGAAGCAGTGACATATATGGAACTATGTTCTGCTCAAAAAGTCCCCTGAGCTGGAAACTGCTGAAGTTTGGAGTACTAAGGAGGTGGTAGGGACACTATTCTTTTATGGTTGCCCTTTTTTAATGCCTCCTAAAGCACTGTTTTTTCCTCCACTGGAGGGATAGTTCTCCACAGGATACTGATCAATGTGAACCTTTATTCTGTCCCTGTGTGGCTGTTCTTATGCTGTTACTACAAAGTAGGAGGACATTATGTGAAAATTACTTGAATTAGACATGGCTGGTTTAGTTTATCATAGTAGAGCTCTAGTTCTTTTATGACTGAGATAATTTTGTTTAAAGACGAGAAACGTTCCAGATGGTTCAAAATCCACATGGAGTTGAAGTTGTCTTGAAACACATTCTGCCTTGAAATCATTTAAGGAGGGTGATAGGCAAGGCTGAAAGCAGATCAGCATCATTCAGGAGAATGAGTGTTTAGGGTAGTAGCTGATCCCTGAGCCACTAGCAACCAGTGCTCTGTGCTTCTGCTTGCTGAATACAGCAGTCACTTCCTACTCCTCTTTTCCGTCTCTGTCCCTTGATGCTGCTGGCCACTGAGCTCTGCATGAGAACAAAGATTTCGAGGATCAATCATGAAAAGAGAAGGGTGGGCATGGAGAAAAAGTAGGGGTGCTCACCAAACTCAGCAGCTGGAAACACAGATAAAGAATCCCTTTTGGGATGATTCACTCCTCTGCCCATACTATCTTCTAGCTATCTTTGTCCTTG
The DNA here is from genome assembly GCA_013396915.1 of Stercorarius parasiticus. Taxonomy (NCBI): domain Eukaryota; kingdom Metazoa; phylum Chordata; class Aves; order Charadriiformes; family Stercorariidae; genus Stercorarius; species Stercorarius parasiticus. The sequence continues at coordinate 82,197 of VWZL01004134.1, forward strand.
TGTTGAACTCATGAAGAATTTATTTCTCCAGTGCTCTTACCTGCACTTAATTTGCTGAGACACAGAACTGTCCACTTCTGTGGAGTGGAAGAAAATCTGCTCAGCCTCCCTGTCTCTCTGCTCATGTGTTCTGTACGCAGAATTGATTTATATTTGAAGATTAAATGAAAGCTTTCTAAAATACAGTTAGCATGCAGGCTTCACATTGAAAATCCAAGTTATTTACTGACAAAAATCCAGGCAAACTGACAGAGGATGTGACAGAAGATAGATTTATAATATAACAATGAAATAGTAAGGCTATAGGTTTGATTAAATAAGTTATTATAGGCCAGTGTTAGTCCTGTTCTCCTAGAACAGATAAAAACGAATTATGTCTGAACCTAAACTTCTGTTAAGAAGGAAAAAACAAAACATCAGCCTTCGCTCCAAAAAAACAATGCTTGTAACTGTTGATATGTTAATATGTGGCTTCACATTCTTCTGCAGTATTGAGCTTTGTGAATCAGGAACCATAAAAGAAATTCTAATGCAAAATTTTGAGTCAGGGAAGCTGTAACAAATAAAAAATGGACTTGCAAGATGCTACTCCCTTTTGTTCTTTGCTAGTGGATTTTAATTAAGGAGTACTGTTTATATGAAATAACTTCATATCTGGGTACTCTGAGTCTCCTTTGGATCTTTTACCAATGCTAAACCTTTATGTCATGCCTTAGAAAAGTAGAATACAGAGGTTTTAAAATTAGTCCAAATTTTTTTTAAAATTTCAGAGCTTCAATAACCCCTTCCTTACTCCTGGTGACAAACTAATTAATATACGCACCCACAGACAATCATTTGCTTGGGAAGCTGTAGATTGTCTGCCATTAGTACTTTAACTGTTATCCAGTTTGAAAGCTGGGTCCTTAATGAGGTGCCGAATTGCAGGAAAAGAAAAAGTGTGTTATATCAGAAAATATCTTTGGAAAATTGCATTGCCACAGAGAAAAATCCACTAAGACATGTTTTTTAATAGGCGATCATGGTTATATGTTCCTCTTTTTTTTATGGATGACTACCTTGAGAACCTAAAGTCATCTTTCATTCTTGCTCTAATGATGAAAACTTGCAATGGCTACTGAACAGAACAGCAGCTATGATTCGAACAAAAAAAAAAAAAGACAGACAAGCGATACTCTGGTGTTCAAGTAGTCTCAAAATAATGACATAAAATTAATGCATACTGTTCAGAGAGAGGTGTTGTGCTGGGTTGACCTTGGCTGGCTGCTAGGTGCTCACCCAGCTGCTCTCTCAATCCCCCTTCCTCAACAGGACAGGAGAGAAAATAAGATGGAAAAGCCTGTGGCTTGAGACAAAGACAGGGAGATCCCTGACCAATTACCATCATGGGCAAAACAGTCTTGACCTGGGGAAAATTAATTTCCCTCAGCCCTGGCTGCCGGGCAGCGTTTGGCCCTTTCTGACACAGGCTTTCCCCGCGGCGCCCGCCCGTGGCTGAGGGGCTCAGCTGTGCCCTGCGCTGGGGCCGTTGGAGCCGGCTGGAACCGGCTGTGTCCGGCACGGGGCAGCCCCGGCCCGGCACCACAGAGGCCACCCGGCAGCACCCACCGCTGCTGCTGGTACTGAGGCACCTGCACCCAATATAAGTGAAAAATAGGAAAAGTTCGTTGTGGCACTTGCTGCACGTGAGCTTAAAACTGAACAGCTATACAGTTCTACCAACTTCTGACATACCTTTAAATATACAAATTGCGTTCATCTGGTAAATTTAGGTAACAGTGTAAATTTGTGTAGTGTAATAACACATATGCTAGGATTTTCCACCAAGAAAACAGATGAGTAAGCCCAAATATTGCTAACGTTGCTTCTTTTCATAAGAAAAAATATGCTAGGTAAAGAGACAAAATAAATTTTAAAAAAAATATGTTTCAGCAATAGCCTTTCTTTTGACAGTAATGTCCTTTCTTTTGACATATTTAAAAATAAAGTGCAGACATGTCAGAGAAACAAAATGCTTTCTCATTCTTCAGGAAACACAATAATTTTTTTGTTTTGTTTTGCTTTTCCTGCTTGTTTCCGAATACCACAGAAACTCAGAAATTTGGACATAGTGTCTATTTGGTGTACTTTGTGATTTTGAAAATAGGGCAGAAAATTGCCAGAGATTTTGCTGTGAAAGAGGTGCTCCTGACTACAAGACCAAGAATAAAATCTAAATGTGTTCCAGAATTTCACTAGAAGTTACCTTCTTGAAAAAGTATATGAGTAAAAATAAACTGCTTGCTTGACTGTCAACTAAGTTACTTTCTGACAAATGACAAAGAGATAAAAGATTTGGACATGGGCTTCCAAACCCATGTTGCTTGTCGGTGTGAGAAGTTTTGTTAACATCAGTTGTGAAAGTCGTTTGTCTGCCTGATTCTTAGCTTCCCACAGAGAGGGGAGGTAACGCCACACTGTCCTCTCATAGGGTATGAAAGCATGAAAATGTTTCTTATCACTTTATTCTGTTAATGATTACACAGAAAAGCCATGCAGAAATAAGTAATTCTAGCTCAGAGAAGAGTTGAAATAGTGCCATAGTAAGGCCAGGAGGCGCATGCTGTGGAGAAAGAGAGAAAATAAAGACTTAAACATCATCTTGCAAGAGGATAAAGAATAGTAGCAGGTGAATTATAGACTTTATATAGTCCGCTTTCTAGTAGCCTTGAAAGTTATTTTTATCTGAAATAGCTACTGTGCACACAAAAGGTGCTCTCTTATCTTTCTGACTTAACAAGTGTTAGGTCAATAGACTATTCATAATTATGAGAGAAATCTCCGCGTTTCCATACTTTTAATATGGAAATGAGTCTTGGATTCTTAACAGGAAAGAAAGAAAATTCTGTCATACTGCTCGTAAAAGGCAAGATAGGCAAATTCTCCTGATGTTTTAGAGTTGCTGACTTGGATGCATGAAGATGACAATGGAGAGATCATGTAAAAATTCTGTTATATTGTTCTGAGGTCAGATGGGGTTTTTTGCTATCATTTTTTACTCATTTTGCATGGATGACTTTTTTTTTTTCTTATATGCTGTATGTTACTGAGAGTATGAATGATATTGCACTGAAAATAATGGTTTAAATAAGAATGAGACTGATAATCAAAAATGCCTCCTTCTGAAGTCTTTGTTTCTCATGGCATAATGCAACTGTGTATTTATTAGCATAGAACTTGTAAAAATAACATTAAAATAAAGAGGCAAACATCTGCATTTACTTAAAAATTGTTTCCAGAAGACCAAATGAGATATAGATCTTGCTTCTTGTAGTAATGTGGTGACAACAACAACAGCAACTATAATACATCAAATTATTTCCAACACATTAAGCAAACAAATCATTTATATAGACTAAAGTGAGTAAATTATTTATATATTTATTGTGCACAGTGCAGCAGTAAATGGTGCCTAAGATCCCTGTAGTGAAAAGCACATCATATTGTCTAAATCCATAAAATGCTACTTGCAGGTTGAACATAATATATAAAGATTTAAGATGTGTTCTGAATCATATCTTAAAAAGAAAAAAGAAAATACAGGCTCACATTAAAGAAAAGACACAGAGGAACCTGGTGACTTGCACAGTATTTTATTGTTTCAAGTGGTTTAAAAGGGAGATATTTAATGCGAAAACTGGAATCTGCTGTTTATGAACAATGAACAAAGGGCTAGAGCCCTTTAAACAGCAGTAAACTCAATGACTTGATAGGGAGTGAATGAAAGAGAAGACTCACCTCTTGTTTAGACAATATAGCATTTCCTCCTGTTTACCAGAACTGAGAAATTAAACTATTTTGGTTTCCAAAAAACTCTTTGTGCACACATCTGCCAGCTTGGAGAAAGTGATGAATTCTTTATAAAACAGTAGCTTCAAAGCTACTGGGTAGATCACCTTGAGAAGGCAGCCAACCTTAAGGTGGCTTTTGCTTTCTACACCCATGTCAGCTCTGGTCACTGTACGGTTGCAGTAGAGGAGGGTGTAAATAATAAATTACTTGTGCTGATAAGAGACCCATGTCTTAATTAAATGTCTGTCCAACATTACATTACCAGAGTACCAATGTAACCCCAAGCTTTTTTTTCCTTTTTTTTCAGAATGTGGGAAAACAGTGGTCCGTTCTGTCTCCTCTTACACTATTTTTCCTACTGTATCTGTTTTGAGATTCTCTGTTCCAAAACTGTAAATTAGCCTTCTGATTTCTACATCAATACAAAATATTGTTTATAAATGAAGCAATTTCTCTTGATACTAGTAAATTTTCCAAAGTCTAAGCTGGTTGTGTGCATTTAGGAAAACACCTCCTGTATTAACTGAGTGAATTTTTTTAAATTGCCATTGTCCTTAAAAATACTCAACATCTTTATAGTATCAGTAATCTTTTCATTATTTCTCAAGCTTCCCAAACATGACTTTGTTTTCAGTTAATGAGGGTTAAAGAGAATGTTTAATACACTGAAATGTAAGCAGCAATATATCATCTTGAACTTCTTCAAAACCTCTCAAAAGAAAGATTTCAGGGATAACGGAGAAAGCTCTCTATTACCCTCAGGAGTGTATAGGAAAACTTTGTCTTCAATTTCAGCATGTGTATTTAGATATTAATAACAGACACAGAATTGATAATTTGTGGAATCATGTTATAACACGTGATTGACTGAAATTCTTATGTATACTTTTGATTAGCATCAACAGAGACTTATATTCCACCTCCATGGGATTTAATTAACATTCCCAAACACCTGAATGCTGTAAGCCTGCCATTATTTGGTAGGAAAATCATAAAATGTTACAATGTTATATTGCCTTGATGTCCTAAACTAAGCACACATTGCTTTAAAAACAAAACAAAACTCTATTCTTGAAGGACAAAAAAACCCAAAACCAACAAAAAAACCCCAAACCGCACACCTAGAAATAATAAATCAGTTATGGGAAACTTAGTTACAGGGAAAATAGCTTTTTCCAGCTTCACAGTAAACCTTTGATCGAGTTTTGGAAACTAATGTAAAATGGTCTTTGTTGTCATTGAACATGCTATTAGGTTTTTCAACAGTGTGGTAATAAAAAGCTGAAGGAACAGGCCAACAGGAATCTCATAAAGACCAACAGGGACAAGAATAAAACATTGCATGTGGCTCATAATGACATAAAGAAGCAATAGAAGCTGGACATTCATATGCTAGACAGCAGGTCTCAGTGAGCAGGTTGAACCTGAGTGAGCAGTGTGCTGTTGTGGCGATGAACGATAAGTGCATACTGGGCTGTGTTAGTAAGCACATGCCCAGCTGGACAGAAATACCTAGCATATGTGAAACCATATCTGACATGCTATGCTCAGTTTTGGGCCCCTCACTGGAGGGAGTCCATCAGAGGGTGGAGAAACTCAAGCCAATGAAAAAGAGCTCCTACCAACAGCTGAGTATAGGAAATTTTTAAACTGCAACTGCTATTGAAAAACAAATTTTTGATTCCTGACAGCTCTACAAGAGAGGCTGACAACTCTCAAAGCTCAGAGACTAAAAGGAAGATAAGAGATATGTAATGGTTGAACCGTCTGAGTTTGGAAGTGGAAAAATGTAGTTTGGAAGAAAAATGTTTATATTTTTTATTTTTTCACAGGATGATTTTGGGGCCTGACTCTCATAAACTGCTCATGACATTTAGTGCAGAAGAATAAAATTATTTCCTTTCTTTCATTTTTCAAAAGCAACTTTTTTCTTGTTTGCAATGATGGTATATTTCTAGTCTATTTATGATAAGAAATGCTTTTTGTATTACAGAATGAAGAATAATTTAGGTTGGAAGGGACCTCCAGAGATCATCTAGCACAGTCCCCTGCTCAAAACATGCCTCATCAAATCAAGTTTATCAGGGCAATGTCCGGTTGAATTTTTATCATCTCAAAGATGGAGATTCCACAACGTGTTCCAATTATTGACCACTCTCATGGGAAGAAAGTTTTCCTTATTTTCCACATTCCAACTTGTGCAGCTTTGAATCTGGTGGCTCTACCTCTAGAAATCCATCTGATTTTCCTGAGAGTCTATAGTACAAATAGTTGCTTTATTTGTAACTTGCTGCTCTTTGAGAAATATTATTTTATATTTTTCTCTCAAATTTAGGCTTAGATAATTCACTACTCTAGGCAATAAAGTATAACTCTTATTGTAAGATTATACTTCCTTTCTTTTCAGGCAGCCAAATGTCATAGGGAATGAAGAATGAAAAATAAATTGATCAAATCTGTCTTACATCTGAGGTTTAAAATACCACAAACCAGTAGAGTGAACACCATTTAAGTGAGTAGTACAAGCAAAACTTCAGAGCAGAAAAGCCTGAAATCCAGATGTATTTAAACTGGTACCTAAAATGATCGTAGTAGGTCCCACAGGTGGAACAGAGACAGCTGGTTTGATACAGAGCTCTGTATCTTATATAACCAGTTTTCAGCACAGTAAGTCATAGCTGATCACATGTTCTCCTATAAGAGAAAAGGGTGATAAAAATGACTGTCAAAGACAAAAACTGTGGCTTACAGATTGATTGATTAATTGTCATCAACAAAGATCATCATAAATGAATTCTCTTAAACAGAGTTTTACAGTAAATAAATATAAATCTTCGAACAATCAAGCCAAGGTTCAGAATCTTAATAGTGGTGTAAAAACAACCATATGCAGTGTAGTGGGATTATTAACTTAGAGCAATATGATCATTTGATCTACTTGTGATACAGTTTTTCACTGTGTCTGCACAGATGCTGTTAGTAAAACATTGGCATTTCAAAACAAGAATACATTTCTTCTGAACTGGATGTCATAGTGAAAAGAAACATGAGGTTGGTTTTATTAATGTTCAGCTTTCAAAACGGCTATGACATTCACTTGTTTACATCACAGAAAAAGAGAAAATAGCACAGGCAAAAAGGCAGCAGTACCTATTCATGCGGTAAGGAGGCATTCGGTATTGGCAAGAAACTATATGTGTTAGTACAGCAAACGTGGTTGGCAACTACACTTTAAAGAGGAAATCAGTAACTATTTATGAAGCTAGTGTTCATAATATCTTTTTGTTGATAGACACTGCCAATGCGCGCGCACACACACACAAAATTTTTGTGAAGACTAAGGTTAAAGAAAATAATGAATAAAGAAAAAGCCCTCCTAACAGTTTTTTCTTCCAGCAGTCTTTCTCTGAAATGTTATTTATTTTCACAGAGTTTGAAAACTTTTTTTACACTCAGGGAAGCAGAACTATGTCTTAGTCTCCAAGATCATGCACGGGGACTCCCTGGTTGGGCAGGAAGAATAAATAATGTAGAAATAGCTATATGTAATTATTAGGTTGATTTTTTCTTTTAGAGATGTTTCCTTTGGACTTCATTGGTGGGAAAGATATTCTTCGCCATTTTCAAATCTATTTTATTTTTGTATATGTAAATAAATAAATCAGTCTTTTTGGTCATTATTGTCAATACTTACAACCTCCTCTTACACATCAAAACCATAAGTTTATTAGAATTGTTAGTAAATTCTCCCCTTAGAAAGCTTAAGCACCCCACACTTTAAGAGTAAATATGGTCTGAATATTTTAGGTCATGAGAACTAGAACATTCATACTTCTGTGCTCTTTTAGTTTTACTTATGTGATATTCCAAGCCTGCAATGAATGGAAGTTGCACAGACTTGTTTTACTTTCAAGCTTAGCACTAGTCCTTGAATTGCATACAGAGCTGAAGACACCCGAGACTCTTAAGTCATGTGAAGGTAAATGATACAGGTAGTGCTGTCACAGACTGGTGACCCTGCCTTGCAGAAGATCACACATTTTCTCAGTATACTCTGGTAGAATATTCTAGTAGCAATGACTTGTTTTATGAATAGGCCTGGGCATACGTTGACAAAATTCAAGTGTTTGTTCTGTTTCAATAAAATTTGCATGAATGTCAAACAGTGTTTGGAGTTATCTGCAAACTGATTTATTTATTCAGTGGCTAGAAAGTCTAGGTTTCTACATCCCAGGGCTTCTAAAGTTATCCAGGTGTCAACAACATAGCCAATATTGTGTTACCTTTCACGAAGAATTTCAAAATTATAATAGTTTGGTTTGTATGGGAATGAAACCAAGTTTTGAAATATCAAAACCTTCCACAAAACAGATTTGCTTTTTCACTGTTCAGCTCTGATCAAGGCTGCTTCCCATGACAAAAAACAATGTGTTCGAACACTGCCCATACAGTGCCGTATAATTTAATATTTTGCCGCAGAAATTATAGGTGATGTTGAAATGTTTTGCTATTCTTTACTAGTTGCTATTGTCACTGCTAGCATAATTCTAATGAATGAGTTGAAACCAGATCAGGCTAGAGTCAAAGCAGATTTTGATTTCTTCATTTCGCACATTACACACAAACTAGTCCATACATATATCATAAAAAATATTCTTAAATATTCTGTTAGGTTCAAATATGTATCCAGAGATGCAGAAATTGTTTCAGTTTCTTTTTTATTCTATTTATAAAAATAATAGTTCAAATTCTTTCTTTCCTTTGTAAACAGATGATCACTGGTACACATCTATGATAAACTTGAGTGGAATAACGGCTAACATCTTCTGAAATGAATACAAGTCACATAAATAGAAGCATATACTGAATCTGCAGATTTTGCTGTATTTGGATGGACTTTTAAATGTTACTTGAAAGCCTAAACTAAAAATTAGACCAAAGAAACTTGTTCACTTCACCACACCTCACCTTGCTTCACATTTTTTTATCATTATTATTTCTTAATGAATGTAAAATGTCAAAAGTCCTATGTCCCCAGATTTAAACTATGCCTACAGAAATTAAATTTAGATCTTTGTGATTCAAAGATTATTTACACATTTCTAATGAGGTGGTGGTGTGCCTCATGAAGCTAATGTTTGTGAAGTATAAGTTAAGAAGTTGTGGCATTGACTTCAGTACCTGTTGTACAAGCCAATGGAATACTGGTAGAGAAAGAAGCCTTGACTTGAACGTTGTCATTAGCATTTCTATGTAGATTTCTATCTAGATTGGTGTTTCAGATATACATCACACCTTTCTTTACAGTTCAGGTACACTTGCAAGAAGAACACAGCAGCTTTATATTTCACTTCATTACCCAAGTCAAACCCCAAGGTATTTCTACAATGTAGGTTTCAATTTATTTTCTTCAGTTGATTTCACCTGTCTGGGGAATTCTCTTTGGAATTTAAAACAAGCCCAAAGGGCTGTCTTACTTAAAGATCATAACAAGGCAGAAAGTTCATATGCTAAGCAACAATCATCATTTACCCTTATACCATATAGTAAAGGAACATGATAAATTGTCTCTAAGTAACATTAGAGATTTGACATAATTTTAGAGAAATATGATATTCTTTTTAAAGTTGCTGACATTTTTTATGGTCTAATTGTTTTTGACAAGTGCAAAGCAGAAGCTCTCCATTAATGTGGGAGTAGGCAGAGGTTTGATTTCAACAGTTAAAAGAATTTTCTGAGCTCTCAGGGTGTTGAAACCACATCCTAAGAGAGAAATTCTCTTGCCTTAGCTACCTTTTCTGGTCATTTTACCATCTCACAGAGTCCTCTGGCAATCATAGCAACTGATGCATGAAATGCTCATACTCAAAACAACTTTAGTACATTCTATTTTCTTTGCTTATAATTTACCTTAAGGCAAGGAGAAGCAGCAAGACTAGGACGCTCTCTAGCTATACATGGGTGTTATGTAGAATATCCATGTTTGCTGGACCACCATTCAAAAATCTCTTCATTAACTCTTTCTGCTCTGAAAAATAATACAAAGTTGTGAAAGGCTTAGTATCTTCACAAAGCACCATGAGAAACCAAACCGTTCCCTTGACATTAACACCCATAGCACTGATGTTTCTCCATATGCATATACCAAGAAAAAAATACGCCTTTTTGGGTATTTTTTCAGAAAAGCTGGATATACTATACTTTCTTATTGTAAATTAGTATAAATATAATAAAAAGGAGTTCTGCTACTGTATTTGTTAAACATCTTTGTCAACCTTAATGCCACAGTCTGTCCGTACAGGAATAGTTACAGTTATTCATATTAAACAAAAAAAACCCTCATATTTTTTAAAATAATTGCTTTCTAGATTTGCTTAATATTCTGAACAGTATGTTAATGACACTTAACATTCTTTCTGGAATTTTTAATTAAAGGTGTGATGGGAGATGAGACAGCAGCAGCTGAATAGGAAGATTAATTTAGTTGCAACTGGTTATTCTCAAAAGCAAAAAATATTCACGGTGTCTGAATTACTAAGTCTATGAAAGGGCTGGGGGCGGGTGGAGGAGAAAAAGAATGATAACAAAAGTTGATATTTTTTCTTCTTTAAACAGAACTAAACATTTGATACTTTTCCTACTAGTAAAAAAAACTTGCTCAGACTGAGGTTTAGAGATTTTCAAGATATCTAGTTCTTAGTAGGACTGCTGCCCAGAACATGCTTTCAAACAAAATTTGAGACAATAACTTTCTGTGATATTTTGTGGGCAGGAAAGCATATTTTAGAGATTGCTAAAAGCTAATTAAATTGAGTATTAGTAGCATTATCAAGTAACCAAATATATCAACAATTATATACTTTTCTATTTATTAATTCTAATATACCAAATATATTTTTTATTTATAATAAATACAAATCCAATATATGTATTACTGTAATGTACACTGAATTATCAGTGTCTTCACATGCAGTCTTTGATGTTCATTTATAGAATTGTGACAGCAAAATTACAGTAATGATTTATTGGAACTAAAAAGCTGTTGTTTGCAATTGACCATTGGTCTCTTCAGTTGAATGAACGAAGTCTTACAAAGCCAAAAGATGGAAAAAAATTCAGAGAGACATTGAAATATGTGTCAAAAAGTTAAACAGTAAAAATGCTTGTATCTGTCAAGCCTCATTGGGAAGGACTACATTTGCTCTAGTGTTTTGCTTATGGCATGTCATTGGTATCAGGTATTCTCAGCAATTTTGAGATGATATTAAGAGGTAAAATCTTTCTATAGACAAAAAAATCTGAACACAAACTTTGACATCTCGTTCTTTGTGAGTGATGTGTTTTCAAGGGGTCGACACATGAATATTTTTGTCCTTTGAGTGAAATGTCTTGGATATTGTGGTTGGCTTGTAATGAGACAAAGAAGATAAAAGAAATGAGACAAAGGGAAAAAAGACAGGAAAACGAGAAAGAAAAAAAAAAGAGAGCAAAGAAAATAAAAAGAGAACATATATAAAAAAAAAAGAAAGACAAAATCAAACCCAAAGTACAGTGTGAAAGAGACAGGGCTTAACAGAGTATTACATAGAAATTATTTTGGATCTATCTGACAAAAGGAATGAGATTGCTTCCTGTACTTTAGCCCCTCAGAAGGCTGCAGTCTGACACTCACACTGTCCTAGAACTGATGACCTCAGGTGGCTGAGGTATAAAGACATCGTAGGATGAATAAGCACTTAACAGTGGTAAACTTGTTCTTGTCGTCTTAAGGTTCTTGAAAATAAAAGGTTAGATATTTTACACTTACTATGTATCAAAATAAGTTAGAAAAGGTAAAGTTCGTATTGCAGTGATAAGACTGAATTTATGTTATGCATAGAAATAACTCTTGAGATTCATCCATACAAAACAAGGAAGCTATATATTATCTGTATATACTTAAGAATCAATGAATAATATTTATTTTTAGTCCATATAGTGGCCATAGTCCATGCCTGTAACATAAATTAACAAAATATATATAAAATAAAGACCAGAGTGAACTGTTGTTCACTGCCTGAGTCCAGCTACAGAATAATAACCTTTGTGGTTCACCCAATATAATTAATTATTCCTCCTCATGTTTCTACCTCTCTGATCTTCGGTTAGAGTACTTTAACAATGACTTCTTGTGGAGAAACTATTCGTTCATGGTATTTCAGTCTCAAACTTATACATCCTGAAAAACTTACGTATTCATGCTCAAACACACAATGCAGTTTCCATCCTTTTTCCTAAACCAATGATACCTAATAATAGTGTGGATCTCGTCTAAGTAAAGTTCGAAACTGAATCTTTATACTTGATGATGGTTTTTCACTAGTAGACAAACTGGGTAATAGGAACAATTTTCTTAGAATCAAAGGGTAACTCAGCCTGGAAGGGACCTCAGGAGGTCTCTCATCCAGCCTTCTGCTCAAAGCAGGGTCAGCTATGTGGTCAGACAAGGTTGCCTCGGGCTTTGTCCAGCTGGGTCTTGAAAATCTTGAAAAGGATGGAGACTGCATGGCCTGTGTGGGCAACCACCTCCAATACATCATTGTCCACAAGGTGAATTTTTTTTCCCTGTATCAACTCAGAACCACTTTTATTCAACTTATCTCTGTCAATTTTTCATATTTCAGAACTGTAATATTTCTGAAGTGATATTTTTTAAAGAACACACTCTAAATATGTCATTGTGCTTTTATTGCCAGCATTTGACTCAACAGCAACATGTGCACATTTCTCAGACTAAATTTTTTTTCCAGTTTCTTCGGCATTTGAATATGTTTATAATGAAATTCTATTAAATGATTAACATTTTAATCGAACAGAAAAATACTAAAGTTGAATTTATGTTCATGAAACTCTTCACTCCAAATGTGCTCATATTTCTGGTACACACAGGGAAAATTCTGTGTATAACAAAAAGTTTTAAGTTTTTTGAGGTTATTAAGAAATAAACAATGAAAAATGCCCTTGGGACCTTGAACATATTAGAAAAGATGTTATTTTGTTTGGAATACATTGAAAAAATGTGATATTTATAACGGATATTTAAAATTATTCAGATATTTATGGTTTAGTAACTTGCAGAATGAAAAGCATCAGATAACATAATCACTTCTTTACACAGGAGGCTAATCTAAAGGTCACCCCTTATGGAACAGAATCTGTGAAGGTCAAATCCAGTATGAGAGAGAATTCCAAATAAAGTGAATCTTAGACAAATATAAACACTTCCTTGGACATTTATTGCAGAATGGTAATAAAATGAGAAGCCAAATACTGAGCAACCTTTGGGGTTAGACTTTAACAGGCATACGGATTTTACTATTCTTAAAAACATCTTGAGGACCCCGTCTTCTCTTCAAAAGAGTCAGAGTTTTGCCAGCTGATATAAATTTACAAGGGAATCCAGAACTTACTGAAGTGTCCTAACTGGTGATCTCAACCTCTCTCCATCAGGCAGCACGATTCACACTCCCCACATTTGTCTCAGGGGAGCCTCTAATGCCATAATCATTTGTGGTTAGAAATATGCCTCCAGTTGCACATTTGTATTACTTAAGCGTAGGGGGAGTAAGGAGAGAGACTGGTGACTACACTAGAGATTGCCCACAAGGAAGAGCGTGGTCCTGAAAGAAGTGTTTAATTTCTGCCACTAAGAAGAATAAATCATTCTCCTTAAAGTAACTATTTTTAAGACGTCGTTTCCCACAATGTCATCTCATTTATGGAGAAAACAGTCAATCATGATACTTCTATAAATAATAAGTATTGCTGTGATGTCTAAATGACATTAAAGCCAGACATAATTGCTAATTAATTATCTTATGAACACCTAAGTCTCTGGAACAATTCACTCAAGGGGTTGATTTCACAAATTCCAAAACATCTAGTAATTTGTGTTTCTTATATTAACAAATGCAGCTAACTGCCTAGGAGTAGTGCATAAGCTTTAAAGCTATCACCATGAAGATATGTAAGGCAGCTCACATTTATTTCATTACACCCTTGTGGTTGAATTTCTTTTCAGGTGCTTCATCTCAATTTTCAAAATGGCTGTCATTACTTCAGACATTCACATTAAACTTTTGTGCAAGAAAGTACCTATGAGTTTCACTTATTTCATGAATATTTTTTATATGTATACCATGCTTCCATTGTTTATTATTAATATTCTTTAAAGAAATACGCTTTGCAGCCACAGAAAAAGTGATTTTAAAAAAAAAAAGAATGTTGTTGGCAATGACCTGTTGTATGCTACCATACCTTCTAGTTAATGCTCATTCTTTTGTGCTTCTTTTTAACAACTACCATTGGGAAAGATAAGTTCCTTAAGAGTTTAATCCAAGTCTTACCTACCAGACAGTGACTTGATCTTGGTTTATGTAGTCTACCTATGGGAGATTTCTCCTTGTTTAGAATGAATTCTTTACTAAAACCAATTTACAGTGAGAAATAGAGATTACACCTAGTGGTCACTATTTAGAAATAATAGTAAACATAAAGATGTCATAGTAATTTTATAGAAATTGTTCCTGGGAATTGAATCTGTGTTCTTTATCATCACAAACAGTAAAGTCTTCCAGTGCGTTGCTCTGTTGACTGTATTGCATTGTAGCAGTAATGCTGTAGTAGTAGAGAGTGTTTAAACTGCCTGCTCCAGCCTTTGTTGCGATTTCAGGGCACCTTGGAAATCAGTGCCAGTATGTGCAAGGTACAGTGGTGGTTTCCATAGATATGCAAGGAGGAATCTGAATTATCTAGGGAAAATATCATCACACACTGCTGTTGGGCATAAGTATCTGCTCCATTTGCCTGACTTTTTGATGAGCGCTGTCTTCAGCCTGACTTAGAATCATAAAATCATAGAATACCAGGTCAGAAGGGACCTCAAGGATCATCTGGTCCAACTTCTCTTGGAAAAAGCATGGTCTAGACAAGATTGCCCAGCACTCTGTCCAGCCGAATCTTAAGTGTCCAACGTTCAGGAATCCACCACTTCCATGGGAACATTATTCCAATGGTTGATTGTTCTCATTGTGAAAAATTTCCCCTTGTCTCCAGTTGGAATCTCCCAAGGAGTAATTTGTACACATTACCCCTTGTCTTTTCCATGTGACTCCTTGTAAAAAGGGACTCCCCATCTTCTTTTAGCCATTCTTTAAATACTGGACCGTGGTGATAAGGTCTCCTCTGAGCCTCCTTTTCTCAAGGCTGAACAAAGCCAGTTCTCTCAGCCTTTCTTCATGAGGCAGGCTTCACAGTCCTTTCATCATCTTTGCAACCCTTCTCTGGACCCTCTCCAGCCTGTCCACGTCTTTTTTGTACAGCAGGGACCAAAACTGAACACAGTAGTCCAGGTGTGACCTGACAAGCGCTGAGTAGAGTAGGATAATGACTTCTTTATCTCTGCTGTTGTCCTTGTTGATGCAACCAAGCATCCTGTTGGCTTGCTTTGCACAGCAACTTTGCTACAGCAGCACACTGTTCATTCATATTGAGCTTGTTGTCCACCAGGACGCCCAGGTCCCTTTCTATGGAGCTGCTCCCCAGATGAGTAGATCCCAGCCTGTGCTGTACTCCTGGATTATGTTTTCCCAAAGCGCAAGACCATACAGTTGTCCTTCTTGAACTTCATAAGGTTCTTGTTAGTCCACTCTTCCAGCCTCTCCAGGTCTTCCTGTAGGTGACTCTCCCTTCTGAAGTGTCCACGTCCCCACTCAGTTTGGAGTGAACTTCATCAGGGTACACTTGATCCTATCATCCGCATCACTTACGAAGACATTAAACAGCATTGGGTTCAGTATCAATCCCTGGGGGACCCAGGTTGTGACAGGTTGCCAATTTGAAAAGGAGCGATTTACCACCACCTTCTGGGTGTGGCCTGTCAGCCAGTTCCCCACCCACTGCACAGACCACTTGTCTAAACTGTAATGCATCAGTTTCTGTAGGAGGAGGCTCTGGGGAACCATATTGAAAACCTTGGAGAAATCCAGGTAGACTATGTCCACTGCTCACCTCACATCAACTGAGCAGGTTACTTTGTCATAGAAGGTGATCAAATTTGTCAAGCACCATTTGTCCTTGGTGAATCTGTGCTTGCTTTTCTCAGTCATATGCTTCATTTGACTTGTGATGGCCCCCAGCAGGATTCGTTCCATAACTTTCCCAGGGACTGAAGACTGATGGGCCTATAACTTCCTGGATCTTCTGTTAATCCCTTCTTGTAGATGGGGGTGACATTAACCTTCTTCCAGTCTTCTGGAGTGTTCCTTGATCTCCATGACTTTTCAAAGATTAGGGAGAGCAGCCTAGGAATGATGTCAGTCAGCTATCATAACACCCTCGGGTGGATATCTTCAGGGCCTGTCGATTTGTAATCAACACCTGTAATAGTTTGCATACCAGCTCTTCCTTCACTGGTGGTGGGTCTGTATTGGCATCAATCTGGATTTTTGTTCCCAAGGTCTGGGGCTCAACAGTGCTGGTAAAGACCGAGCTGAAGAAAATGTTGAGAACCTCTGCCGTTTCAGTATTGTTGGTAACTAATTCATCTCTCATGTTTAACAGAGGGCCAATATTTTCCTTCTGTTTCTGCTTGTTGTTTATGCACCCGAAGAACCCTTTCTTGTAGTTTTTGACATCTCTGGCCAATTTCAATTTGAGCTGAGGTTTTGCTGTTCTTACTGCACTCTGTACGCCCTGGCAATGGCCTTGTAGTTCTCAATGGGTATTCATCCACTTTTCCATCTCTGGTGCACTTCTTTTTTGGTTTTGAGCAGACTCAGAAGCTCACAGTTAAGCCAAGGGGGTCTTTTATTCCGCCTACTTCCCTTACCTTTAAAGGGGATGACTGGCTTTGTGCTTCCAGGATAGTGTTCTTGAAAAACTCACAGTACTCACTAAGTCCTTTATACTCCATGGAAGCTTCCTATGGAATCCCTCCCAGTTGAGCTCTGAGCGAGCTGAAGTTTGCTCTTCTAAAATCTAAAACCTTTGTCTCAATACTAACCTTCAGCATGCTGAGCAGGATCCCAAATTTGACAATATTGTGATCACTGCAGCCAAGGCTATCACTAACCAAGATATTACAAAGCAGGTTTTCTTGATTTGTGAGTAGCAAGTCCAGCAGTCCCTCGTTCCTGGTTGGCACATCTAACATTTGTATGAGGAAGCAGTCCTCTATGCATTCTGTGAACTTGATGGATGACGTGAGCTGCTGTATTGTTCTTCCAAGAAACGTCTGGGTAGTTGAAGTCATTCATAAGAACCAGGTTCTGTTGACCCGAAGCTTGCTTAAGTGATCCAAATAATGCTTCGTTGGCCTTACCGTCTTGGTGTGAAGGTTGGTAGCAGATGCCTACTGTAAGATCCACCCCTCTGATCTTGACCCAGAGGCATTCCATAGGGCTTCTACAGTTGCCGTAGCTGACTTCTATATCTTCAAGGTTCTCCATAACATAGAGCGCGACTCTTCCTCCTCTCCCTCTTCTTCCCTGCCTGTCTTTACGAAACAGTCTATAGCCATCCATCACAATCCTCCAGTCATGTGAGTTGTCCCACCATGTTTCAGTTATTCCTATGATTTCATAACTTTCTGACTGGGTGCATAGCTCCAGTTCCTCCTGTTTGTTCCCCAGGCTGCATTCTTTTGTGTATATATGCTTGAAGTGGCTGGTCTTCCAGTTCTTGTCTTGGGAGGCAGCTAAGGAACATTTGTCACTCCTCTGGTTGGCCTGGCTTATTCCTCAGTTGGTTGCAATAGCATGAGTGTTGCCACTTTGTATCCTTCTCCCTGAGTCCTTCAGTTTAAAGCCCGCCTCACCAAGCTGGACAACCTACTGCCAAAGATTCCCTTGTCTCTTATAGACAGGTGGATCCCATCCCTCCCTAGCAGGCTATAGTCATTGAAGAATGTCCCATTGTCATAAAGGCCAAAACCCTCACAATGGCACCAGCCATGAAGCCGGAAGTTGATTTGCATTATACATACATTTCTGTCTGCACCCTTTCCTCTAACTTGTCACATACAGAGTTCTGTGAAGATGCAGCTGAGCATGAGGTTTCGTTTTTACTGTGAAGTGACATCTATCAGAGGTAGAAATGTGCTCTGTGGCAGGGTGAGGCATAGGCAGACAGTGCTATATTACCTCTCACAAAAAATAGAAGCTTAAGCGAATAAAAAAAGGGTAAGGCAACCGCTCAAAGAGATATGTTATGGGATGACTAAGTGACAAAATGTGATAGTGACAAAAAAAGAATTCACCTGAGACCACTGGCTTCTGCTAGCAGGATAAATGCTGCCTAGTGAAATGCTAATCCAGGGACTGTTTTGTTTTAGCTAACCATGCAGACTCCTGTAGATGAGGTTACTTGTTAGTGGTGGCTTGATCTGATTATGCTAACTGCATTTCCCTGCTCTTAAAGCTGAACTGCCACAGCAGCAACCAGCTGCTGAATTTCAGGAATTATCTGTCTTTGCCCAGTCGCATCAGTTTTTCACCTTCTTTGGTACAAGATACCAATCTTCAGTACTAGTTAGAGCACAAAAGCTCCGAGTTTGGAGCTATTTCAACCCCAGTGCTATCTGATAGCTGTTTGAAGTTTCCCTGTAAAACACAGCATGAATGTTTTCTCTGTTTCTACTTTCTCAGTACGTTTCTTTCCCACCAGCAACTGTGCTTGATGTCAAGCTGTTTTGCACTAGATCAGAAGAATAAGTCTAACCTTACTATAATATGACTTTTATGTAAAGTGTCTTCTAGGACCATTCTATCAGCAACAACATTTCTATGTTCAACCCAGATAGTGTTAAACCCAAAGTTGGGACTGGCAACTGAATACTTTTCATTTTGAAATTTACAGCAGATTAATGCTACTTGCAGTAGAACTAAAACAAGAGCCCAGAAGAGTACTCAAAAAGATTGATCACCCCCTGTTTTGAATTGTGGGAGAACTAGATTTAGTCTAAAATTTGAACTTTTCAATGCAAGCCTAAAACTGGCTTTCATCCTTTTCTACTACTTACATGCCCTGTAAGGAAAGCTGACTAAGATTTTGAGCTCAGCCTACTTACAGGACATAAAGTAGTTTGTTCCAATTCTTTGTCTTGCATAAAGTTAAAGCTCTAATAAACATACTTGCAGCTAGAGCAAAGGCTTGGATGGTCATAGTGCTAAACTGGCCTGCCTTGACTCTACCGCTGTCTGAAACACAACTACCCTTTTGTTTGTCTTTGCTTCTTTTCTCTACCTTGTTGCCTTTTATCACATTGCTGTTATTTCTTCTTTTCCTACATTTTTCTGTGCCTTTAACTTAAGCTGTGTTTGTATTAGCCACTCTTCTCTCAGTTTTATCCACCACTGATGTCTCCAGTCCTTTGTTTCGCACTCTTGTAGCATCTGTTCTTCACATTGGACATACCACTCTCTATTTTATAGTCTTTCTGCACATTCATTCTTGGCTTTCTTTAATTTTAGAATATTATAACACTATATTGTCCCTCTATATCCACCACAGCCCACAGATGAAAAACCTGATTCTTCCCTTTCAATACTTTCTCATTCTACTTTCTAATACAGAAAATAATAATGATGGCATTTTGGTTTTTTACTCCAGGGGCAGAAACAAGAAGATTTGGAGGGGGTTCGTTGTCGGCTCTTCTAATGTCCCATCAGTGTCAGGTGAGGAAAAGAACAGAAAATGGGTTATACAAGGTGGGAAAATGAAATTAATAGCTCAGAAGCAATTCCTAGGGAGCTGACAAGAAACATTTCTGTATGTGTTGGCCAGCAAAAGTAATTGCAAGCCATTTGGGCCATAAATTGCTCCTTGACTCTTTCTTTTGAAGCTTATTTCAGCTATTGTTGACATTCATCTTACCATTACAAACCTGCAGCTCTTCTTTGAGGTCAGCAGAAACAATTGAGGAAACTGGTGGCTTTTTCACACATCTCTTACTCTACTTTTGCTATAGCTCTGGAAACTAATGTTGGGAAATCACAGTAGGAAAGAGTAGAAGCTGTTTATTATTTTGTAAACATATCAAGATTTAGAAATAAACCTGAACCTGAAGCGAGCCCATTGGATGAATTTAACATAGAAATTTCCTTGAACACAACTCTATACACATATAGGAAAAAAAAATACTATTAACTATACCTTGCTCACATAAACCATCTAGCTAAATGTTCTTTAGGGAGGAACAGCTAGAGGTTTTCTATGAGGTAAAAAATTACAATAGGTATGAAGTAAAACAGCGGTGGTTTTGTTTCTATGCACTCTGGAATGAAAAGAAACAAATACTATTGTCACATAGGTCATGTTTTATACATGTTGGCTGATTTTGCCCAAACCAGTACGTAAAAGCAGCCCTGTATATGACCTCTCTCAATAGTTACATACCTTGCCTTGAATGACTGATTGATTGATTGACTGTGTGATTGATTATTACCCAATCATTTGGGCTTTATAGATATCTGATATCTCCCTTTGTATTTCAGCTGACATTTTAAAGTCTATTAAAAGCAAGATTACCTATGTATTTGGACTGATTTGTTTCATTTTTCTTTTTATTTGTGTTTTTTAACAATTTGTGATTTAAAACCCCACTTGAGGCCCTTGCTTTTTAGAAGGCTATGCGCTGTGTAGGACTGACTTTATTCACCTATCACCTTCTGCATTATGCTACGCAGAAAAAGATTTTGTGTGTGTTTGCACTACATTTCCACAGTCTTTTAGTAAATTTAAGAATAATTTTTAGATATGTACCTCTAAAAATGCACTCTGGGGATGACACTAAACTTTTTTCTTGTATATGTCAGCCTAATCCAAAATGAAATCTGAAATCATTGGGAAATAATTTTTCTTAATACCTTTAAAGTCCACGCTGTGCCTGAATGTATAGAGTCTTACC
The DNA here is from genome assembly GCA_013396915.1 of Stercorarius parasiticus. Taxonomy (NCBI): domain Eukaryota; kingdom Metazoa; phylum Chordata; class Aves; order Charadriiformes; family Stercorariidae; genus Stercorarius; species Stercorarius parasiticus. The sequence goes on from VWZL01004134.1 coordinate 102,973, forward strand.
ACTTTCATGCACATATATATAAAAACACAAGAAAAAGTGTACACTCACCCTACAGTCACAGAAGTCCCTATATGGTCATTGTATTGTTTTAATCCATTGTACTGAGCATTTTTATTTGAAATATATTATCTTCTCTGTTGGGATCAATGTCCTCCTCAGATATGAACTTGCTTTGTTATTTTTTAAAAAGATATGGGCCAGCTATTAAACTGTTTTATTTCTGAGTCCTGACATGTGTTTTTGACACAATCAGGCCTCAATCATGCAGATGCTGATTTCCAGAATGCAATGTTCTCCTCTTGTATAGTTACAATAGGAGGGTGCAGTTTTACTAATCATTTTAATAGAGCTAAACAGAATTGCTGACAATGCATGATCCTTTCCTGAGATACTGAATTGTTAGTCCATTGGAAGCAAGATGGCATGTAAGCAACAGTTAAAGTACTTGCATTATAAATAAAAGAATCAATGATCACTTTTCAATGAGTTCATCTCACCTGGCCCATGATTTCATACTTTGATCAGCTAAGAAGGTTATGGAGGTAGATGTTGGATACTATAGGTTTATTTATGACTAAATATAATGAATAAAATGGGTAGGTTTTAAAATTCTCCATAATGCCACCGCATACTGTTGGTAGTTTGAGGAAAGAGTTATTTTTCTCTGCCTCTTGCATTGAAATGAACAGTATGTGACATATTTGATCTGCTCTTTCTAATATCTGTTTAAAATATGGTTGTAATTGAAAAGTTAATTCCAAACAGTAGCCAAAAGAAGTCATTTGTAGAGAAAGCACAGGGAGGAGTTCGGATTACTGTGGTGAACTAATTATATTTCCATGTTCAACAACCTGATTATTTTAATTTAATTGAGCCTTGTGTGATTTATAAACCCTGCATGTAGTCTCTAATGCTCCTTACATCTTACTCTAATGTCCCTGAATTCTTTTTTCTGATGTTCAACCACTTGTTGACAAATTTATGTCTTCTGTCAATTTGTGCCCCTCCTTACACTCTAAAACTAACCTCTAAGGTTGTGCCTATGCTAGTAAATTAAACATTCCCAGGTACTAGAAATTAATTGAACTGGCAACTATATTAAAATGGTAAATCAGGCCTTGACACAGTTTTGGTATATGTTAGTTACTCCTCTGCCAGCTTAGGCAAGGCGTTACACTCTCCCAGGGATCTAGGAGGCCAACAGATGCAACTAAGTGTATGATATTGGCATACGAACAAAATTAAAAATGATAAAGATAATGGCAACATTACCTTGCTGGACACATCTCCTGGTGATTTTCTTTCATAAAGGATGAATGAATCTTTAGTAATTCCAGCTTTCAAAAGCTTGAAACATACATAGAGTTGAAGGATTGACCAGAGGCCTTTTGTCTCTCTGGTTGCCTCTTATTTGGGTTCCCTAATCTTCCATTCAGGTGACATAACTTCATTTCAGTGTTCAGAATAGCTGTTATTTTTTTCTTGAGAGCTTATTGAATTGTTTGCCCTTTGAGTTGGCACTCTTTCTACTTTTCTTGGTGAGGGGCAAAAGGAAAAATAGTTATTTATCACAGTGTGGTTCCTCATTACAAAACAACTAGTACACTATGCAGTAATAAATATTTAAGAAAACAAAACAGTGTTGTGTACTTAGAATCCAAAACACCTTCAAATATGCCAGCGTATCACCTCCTGCCCAGTGATCTTCAAAACCTATCAATGATGAAGTAATACTAACAAATCAGTTAGAACTTGCTGGCAATGAACACACTTAGCAGGTAACTTGGCTGTTCTTGCAGAGTATGAAGGATCATGTGACTGTGGAACTGCTATGATTCTGCTGTATATGAGGCTGAAAAAGATTGGCTTACCAAATTGGGGAATTAAAGAAGTCAGCATAATTTTTGGAGAAACCTTGTCTATTCCACTTGCAAGAGAGTGCTGAGGAAGGACTTGTTTTTTTCCTTTTTTATCTATGTGTATCTCCCCTGTCAAGAAATCCCACTAGATATTGCAATTTAGCTCACCCTACTATAATTAAAAGAACATACCTTAAAACCAAAATGACTCAATGCACATTGCCCACGCTAAAAAAAAATGAAAAAAATCAGTTACAAAACAGCTTGATGTTCACTGAGCAGCTAACTAACATGCTTTTTTAATGAACACAGTTTGGATAAGATTTTCAATTTTTTAAGTATTACAAAAATTATAGAATATATAATTTAAAGGGCTCTAAAAATATAACCTGAGCCGAAAAGCAATTTTACAAAATATAAGCATTTTATTGAGAACATATTTTTTTGTAGAATGGAATAATTTATTCGCCAATTTGAATTTTTTCATCTCTCTACCTTGTACTGCAATATGACTTGAACAGTAGTAATTTAGAACTACAAGTGCTATATTTATTTTCCAGATAAAAATATATCAGTTTCTCTCCTCTGTAGCATTCTTTTATGACTCTTAAACATACTTATACATACCACTAACACAGTCACTAAACATTTTTTTATTATATGACTCAAACCTGTCTCCAAGAATTTCAGTAACAGGCAAGAATGACATTTCAGCTATAGTATACTAACAACTGTCCAATTTTGCATATGAATTTCTTACAATAATTACATGAATTTATGAAAAATCTCTCAAAGATTTACAGTAATTGTTTATTCTGGGTGAGTTTAAGACTGACTTTTAATATACTGAACTGATATATAAAGCTCTCTCATTTTATTTGGAGATGAAATGATTTGGTTCTGAATGAAATTCTAAATATTCCAATAGTAATCCATGATTGTTGCTGGATTTGGGTTTATTTTCATCATAGAACCACAAATTCACAGAATTACTTATGTCGGAAGAGACCTGTGGAGAACATCTAGTCCAGCCCTCACAGTAAAAAAGCTTTTTCTTATGTTTAAATGTAATTTCTAGTGTTTCAGTTTCTGAACACTGCCTCATGTCAGTAGACATGACTGAGAAGTGCCTGGCTTCATCTTCTTTACTCCATCCCAGGAGGTATTTTATACACATTGAAAAGATCGCCCTCAACCTTTTCTTCTCCAGGCTAAACAACCCCAGCTCTCTCAGCCTTTCCTCATATGACACATGGTCCAGTTTCTTAATGATCTTTGTGGCCCTGGGCTGGACTCACTCCAGTATGTCCATAACTGTCTTGTACTGGAGAGCCCAGAACTAGACCAAATCTCCACTCATCCACTTTGTCTTTACCGCGTCTTTTTCTGATTCTTTTCCATTGAAAACTCAGGCACAGTAAGTTTTTATGTCACAACTTTTGGTACAAGAGAGGAAAGGGAATCACTGTAGATGACTGCAGTGTAATTAAATAGGTATTGGGAATTTCAGGAAGGAATCCAAGACTAAATTTTCATGTCTCCACTGCTGACCATTCCTCTGAAATACTACATGCAGCTATACAGCTTTTAGATGTCACTGTGTGAAAGGGGGAGGGGGCGGGTGGAATGGGGAAAAAATTGATAGTTCCACAATCACATATCATTTTCCCTGAACCACAATAGTAAAACCCATTGTATGTAAGAGTATTTCAGGCAAATTGGGTTTCAATTTGTTGATACAGCATGGAATATAGAATATTATTAAGCGGATAGGAATTTATATGATTCTTGACCAGTATCAACTCACTTGGAATCCCACTAAATAAATTCATATTCACCTATCTTGTTATTGATTAGACTTTATAGCAAAGAAAGATTAGAGTCTGTTTAGAAAGGAAAATCAGTACGTTGTTTTAGATACTGAAAAGAATGATTTTAAGTATTCATTTAAATATTATTTAATTGGTGTGCTTTCCGTCATGAGGAGTACTGTGTCATCAGCTACATCCACTGTCACTTTCATCTATTCAAATTGTTTTTCGTGTGCTACCAGGTTCAGACAGTACTGAAAGGAATTAACCTTCCCTATAAAATCCTCAAGACATTTCACAGTAATATTTTTCCCCTTGCACAGCATGCATGGGTAATAGTAGCCACTCTGCAGTTTTTATGATACAAACTTCAGGGGTCAAAAGAAAATCAACAAATAAAAAAATCAACCCAAAAACTTGCTGTCTTTACATTATCTTGTGCATTCCTCAAATATAACTATTTAGTCAAAGAAGATAGAACACAGTATCAGAAACATATCAATATCACTACTTGATGTTTTCTAGTTAGTGGGCAATATTTATACATCAAATTTCTAGTTTTTCATGTAATACTCGAAATAGTAAATTTCAAAACCTAACATAATTATTGTATTTATAATAATGTTATAGTAACTGTACAGAGCAAGAGAAGTAGCTGCTCATTTATATGACGTATATTGAACATGAACATAGTTGTATAAAAAGCACTCAAAAAAAGTTCAGCCTTTATGAATGTAAACTGTAAAAATTAACAAACCAGTAGTCTAAAAAGAATGCATTTGTGTTCAGATATCATAAGCTGAAATAGTACATTTTTTTTCCATTTTCATAATACCTTCCTTTACAATACAGAAAAAGAATGCTGTATGTACCCACAACCTGAAAAATAACATTTGCATGCAAAGTCATAGCTCCTACCACAGCCTGAGTACATTATACCACCTGCAAACGTGAGAACAGTAAGTTACGTGATGTTCTATATGCTCATGGAGACAAGATGAGAATGGAGTTTCTTTTGTGATTTTTTTTCCTGAAGAATGTCTACCCAATACTCTTGTCATTTGCTTGTGGTGACATCCATGTTTCTCTGCAGTCCTAAATAATTCTTTCTGACATGGATTTATTTGCTGAACTGTCCAAGCCTGGGTAGAACATTTCTAACATAGCGTAAAAAAATTTAATAATCAAGCAAGTTATTAAGCAGAGGCAAAAAAAAAAAAAAAAAAGAAAGTGGCAACCAGAGACATGGATGCTTATTTGTGTAGTTTCTAGCAGCTGCAACTATGGCACCTGACCATATCATCTCAGTGCAAAAGAAAATAAACCAAAAATATGGTCTCTGTTGAAGACTGTAAAAATATATTTTGAAAAAAAAAGTGGTATCCATATGTAAGCAGGGATTAACTCCAAATATTTGAGAGGAATTAGAGATGACTGCTTAACTGCATATCTAAATCAGCCTTAACTAACCTACAGAACAGCTGTGGTGCCTTTGTGAGATAGAGCTGTGTGGGTATGTTACGTAAAATGGCAAGCTGATTAAATTTTTTTTGTGTGACTAACGTTTATCACTATAAACCACCTTTTCTTTTTCTTTTTCTTTTTCTTTTTCTTTTTTTTCTTTTTTTTTTTTTGAACAAATATAGTATTTATAAACTGCTAGAGACACCTGAAATTTAGCAGGTAGGAGCAGGCTCCAGAGAATGCATATATTCCTCATGAAGTATTGTTGAGAATTGTTTACAGTTCTGCATTGTTTTGTTTTGTTTTGTTTTGTTTTTTTATCTAGCTGTGAGAGATCTGTTAACCTGCTATATTAAATACCCATGAAGATTCAGGCCCAGGCAGAAAACTCCATTTGGAGTGCTCTTAGAGGAACTTTCATCCTGGAATAACCCATATACATGCAGACTTATGCATATGCAGGAGTGCACTCCACTACCTACAGTTTCAGGATGGAAGATGTGCTGCTCTGCCTCCTAACTGGTGAGAAAAATGAGGGTATGCCACTATAGACTAATCCCATACTGTTTCCCAGACACAACACATTGCTCATTCTCTCCCTGGGCTAGCAAGTCCCTGTACTACCAGCTATAACTTTTACTCCGGTAGCGTGCTTATTAAAGATTCATGCTAATTCATAACCTACTGATGTATTAAAAACAAGGTAAAGATGGATTGCTTATTGCATTTTTCTATTTTTAGATTCTGGTGAATTTGAAAAGGATCCAGTATTTGCCTTCTGAAAGCAACTGCTACATTTACAATGTGATTGACCTTAATTTATCCCCTCCCTTTTTTGTGTATCTGTATGTACTATTATTAACATAATGTTGCATTCATCATTTTTTTTGCCTTGTTTTGCACAGAAAGAAATAACTTTCATGAGAAATTGTAAAACTGTTGTGCCCGCTTTCTTTTTTTCTGTGTGGGATGCTATTCATCTGGCAAGATCAAGAAACTTTGGAATGCAAATATTATCTCACACCATTTCTCACAGTTTCTTTGGAAAATCCATTTATGTTGTTTGATTTGGTTTTCCAAACTAGAACATAGTTCACAAAGGTGTTAAACAGATTGACTAACATCCTAATAATCTTAAAGATAAAAACTGAAAAATGATAACAGTACATCTGTGTTTTATAAAAATATTTGAAGTTGTTTACAGAGGCTTTTGAACATAAGCAGAAGCATAGCACTGAAAATACATGATAAGGGACATGTATTGAGGATGTGAATCTGATAAATAACCTCAAAATTAGGCTAGACATAAACATAACTACAGCAGAGGGAAATATTTCTTAACCCCAGCTTTGTCAGTTTAGAATTTTGCTTTTTTTGCTTTTATATTTGAAGTGTATTGCAGAGGTTGAATTGACAGACAAATGTAAAATATATCCAGGAACTCCATTTGAAGAGACATCTAGATTGCTTTGTCAGGGTGCTGTGAATAATCTAGAACTGCACCTTGTTGTGAGGAAAAAAATACAGAGAAAATATAAGACGACACAAGTACACATCTCAACATTCTCTTGCAAGTCTCAGGCATATGCTATGGGATCAATTTGCGCTTTATTTAATCATATACCCTTTAATGCAAACAAGGCCACCATTACCTATATTGCACTCAGAACAGGATGTTATAGCCCTCCAGTAAGCATAAAGAATATAACAGGGCTTTTTTTCCCATATGGAATTTACAAACTTCAATGCAAAGGTACTGTTGTTATATTCAAAATATTCTTTAAAAGCAAAAAGGAGGCACACTTTATAAATATATAATTAAAACTAACAATTTACTCTTAGTATAATCTTAATAGTCTAGATACAATTACAGAAAAAATAATAATGCAGGTAGAGTACTTACATATAGAAAAGGTCACAATGACAGCAATAATACAATCAAGAGTGTAACTCACTCAGTTTCTAGCACTTTTCTCGGTGTTATGCTCACCCTTTCTCTGCTTCCTTAGGTCCTGAAGTCAGCGGTTTCATGCTAGTGTTAGTGGTGGAGTTTGCTACTGTGAGTGGCCAGCATCTGCAGTCCTTTGTTGGAAGGATTAGGATGTTCATGTTGATGATTTCCTCTTCTTCTCTTCCTCTCTATTTCTTTGGTCTTTTTTTTATTTTTCTCCTTTCCTCTGTGTAGGGCCATTTTCAAATGCTTGATAACATGCTTTTGTACCTTCCTCTCTCTTTTGGTTTACAGTTCCATGTTACAACCAAATTTATTATATATGGTGGATTTTACAACAGATGCTATTTCTTGTGTTCTCTTTGTTATCCCTAAAACCAGGTGCACCCAGCCCTGGGTCTACATTTCTCTAACTTACCACTGGAGAGTTGCTGTTAGTTGTGGGATCTCCAGTGCCAAGCCTGTGTCCCCTCTTCTCATGCCATGAGACTCCTCTACACCCCATCTTGTGCCTCCATTTCTCAAGGCCTCTGTTATTGTACCAGGCCTGTATCTCTCTATACTACTATATTATTTTAGAGTTGTAAATATCTCATTCTAGATAGAATACCTGTCCTAACTACAATCTAACACTTCAACTGTAGCAGATAAAAAAAAAACAAAAGTAAAGCAAATTAGCCAGGGACACTTGGTGAATTGTCTGTCACAGCTAAATCAAGTAAAACCAAGTTACAGGCAGAGCAGGGCTGACAAGCCTCTGTACTGAGGCCTTACAAGTTCAATGCAAAGCTTATTGCCTGCTGCTAGCAGTGTCAGTACTGTATTATTGGGCTACATGGTTACGTAGTGAAGTGCAGGACCAAGCTTGTACGCTGGCTATGGACCAGATGTATCAAGTCACTCAAGTTGTTATGACCAGCCAGTGCAACAGCTGAGATTCAGACCCTTGGTTTCCACTCTGTTGTGTAATGTTATGGGGCATAATGCTGCCAGGGGATAAAGGCAATTAAAATGTACATTGGAGTTTGTCTAATAAATAAAATAGCAGTAACTGTTACTGCAATGGAACTTACAACATTGTGTATAGAGCAAAAGCTACATCAGTGGGGAGAAGGAACAACTTACTTGGATCACTTGGTGGAAGGACGGAAATACGGAATAGAGAAGGTAACACATTATGTGCTCCTTCATGCTTGCCTGATAAATAAAATTAAATGGAAAGCACCACTAAGTACAGTTTGTTTAGAATATTTACTATTAGATTTTTTAACTGATAAATTTAAAAAAAACCCACAATATAGTTGAGCTTCTAACCAGACTAAATTGTTTTATGGTGATGACTTTATTGAGAAATTAATTTGCAAACCAAATTAAAAGAGGGTGCTCCTGAAGTCAATACAGGAAATAAATAACATAAAATAAAAAATGATAAAAATAGAATAAGGGAATGAATAAACCTACCATGGAATAACTCCACTACATGTTCCATAGACTACTTGGCATTTATTATGGAAATATTTAGTAGCTATTTCTATAATTTTTGTCTTTAAAATGTTGACTACTATTTCTATGACTTTTGAAGCTTTGTTAAATAATCACACTTGAAAGTTATACAGTATTGTACAAGTAAATCACCAGTAAGGTTTCATCAGCTTACTGAGTCAATTATCTGTAGACCAAACAGAGAAATTTTTGCTTTTTTGAGGCAGAGCTGACAAAAGATATTCAGCTGATTAATTCAACTAAAGCAAGCAACACCTTGCTAAGGTGATCAAGAAGTTGTATACCACATTGTCATTCTAGTCTAAAAGAAGTCTCCAGGAATACTCAAGCTAAAAAGAAAAAAGTGTGATATTGACTGAAAATAAACTACAACAGCATATTTAGTGGGAAAACCATTACTGCTTGATTTTAAAAGCCTGGAGTGTGTTATGACTGCATTACATTCATCTGTAATATTGATAATAATGTGTTCACAAAGTAGGAAGTTCCTTAGAACTTCAGACTGTGTGACTGTGCATATAAGCACAGACAACTAATTTTATAAATAGAAGTTTCCTCAGTCAGTAATTTCAAGCTGTTTCCTCTGTCTCCCATATGACTGCTGACCCTCTTCGCTGCCCTCCATAAAAAACAATACACATTCCTCCCATTTCTAAATGGATGGCTTAAATTAATTGCTTTCATTTTTTTTTTTCCATCTATACACAGATCATACTGCTTCAGTTTCCACTCCATCCACTTCCCCTGAAACTGCTTTTATGACAACTTCCAACACTTATTTCTGGCTAGATGTTCTAGTCTTTATTTCACCACATAACCTGAAGCTTTTCTATTGATTTATTTAATCAGCAGTGAAAGTCGTCTTCTCCTAGACATCCAAGATTTTATAAAAGTATTTGCAAGTCTGATGTCTCTTGATTCTCCTCCTATATTTTTGAATAATCACCAGGATTGTGCATTGGTGGTTTCATTAATGTTTTCCTAAATACTCAGGGTACCTGTGTTCTTACTCTTTTATTCTGGACCCATTCTTGGATGCCCTTAATTTTTTTTTTGTTTGCACATTGTCAGGAGCTCTCAGACCCCACCATGACCGGGGATCATGAGTTATCCATTTTTCTATACTAAATTATCACTTTTTCAGGTGTCTCCCATTCTTCTCTCAGATCACTGCCTTGCTGATCTCTTGGCCTCCCATATCCCTCCCTGCTCCTGGTGGACTCTTTAAGCGGATGAAAAGCTTTGATGATAGCTCAACAGCACAGCATCAAATGAGACAAATGAGAGGACTGCACACTTTTAGTCCTTTGCTGAAACTCCATCGATCTACCAGAGCTCCATTTGCCTTACACTGTTGGATAAAAAAAAGTCAACAAAGTAGCTTGTACTTCTTGTGTTTGTTTTTGAGACCAAATTCTAGCATTTGAAACTTAATTTGTGCACTTAATGACTACCTGGCCTGTGAAATTTTTTAGGGCAGGGACAGGTAAATTGGTTCTAATGTGATTTTAAGCGGAAAGCTATTATTGCTTCATTAATACTGTCTTCATCTTCTGCTTATGGTTTGTTTGGTTTTTTTCCTTTCCAAGAATTGTATGAAAGAAGTCTGCAACTGCAGCTGTTGGGACATGTTCTCATGTCAGGTGATGCCATTTGCCATAGAATAGCAGGAGTCATCTAATTCTCTTGCATGAGATGGCTGTGGCGCTGCTACAAGGGCTTCACTCCAGCAAAACTTCTACAAAATGCTCAACACCAGCAAGTACAGGAGTATAGTACTCTCTGAATGTGTGCTCGCGTGTTTGTGTATGTGCATGTTTATATGTCACATTAGTGTTCATTGATCTAAAAAGGTACTTACTGCCTTCTAAGATCTGGCTTTAAGTAATGATGGTTTTCATGGAGCCTAAGCCCTTGCATTGATTTTTATTACTTGTCAGTTTTCTGTCAAACCTCTGGTTTATTAAGTGTAATCTATATTTCTTTGTATGCTAAGAGAGGCAAATAGCTTGTTAAGCTCTGTATACAAGTTCTGCTCAAATCTTCATAAATTGCACGTACATTTCCTTTCTGTGCTACCATTTGAAAACAAAGTGTTTTCATTACCCTGTCATAGGAATAGGTAAGCCATCATTTTCTTGTCTGTTTGTCTGTCTCCCTGTATTTCATTTTATAGTTTAAAAGGAACGAAAAAAAAATTTGTATCTTGCAACATATTTCCAAGTAAAACTTTGAAAACACTTTCTGATTAAAAAAAAAGAGTAATATAAGTAATTGCTTGATTAAAAAATGCATACAACTTCTGTACAATGATACTACTCATGCCTAACTAATGGATTTTATAAAAATTGTATGTTTATGAAAATGTTCAGGTCAAGAACTGATGAATAGTCTGTTCCTTTAACTTGAAATCATTATATGCTGACCACCTCACTTTTTAGAATTCTGACCCACTTGGCAGGAAACAAAGCCTCACTTGTATTCGTCTGTAACAGGTCCTTTAAATCTTGGTCTAGCACATGTTGCCATAGTTAAATGGACCAAAACAAGCTGAAAGCTGTAGCTCACTGTACTCAATTAAATGATTAAATAGAAGTAGGACACAGAACTGAGTAATGAACAAACCTGTGATCCAGTGAGACTTCAACCAAAGTTTAACTAAAATATACTTCCCTGTATCACTTCTTTTTCCTTTTTATAAATCTTTCCAAATACCTTTACAATTTATTTTCACTATTTTCCTCACTGCCTTATTTTGTTACTCATTTACATTTTGTATTGTCACATATTTGCATAAACACTTTTTTCCAAGTCCTTGGATTTATTTCAAGTGAGCCTCTTATTTATAGAACTACTAGTCCGATGACATACATACTAGTATGATGAAGGTGATACGTCTGTGATCAAATCATAGAGTAATTATCAGGTCTAGATAAAAATGTTTTAACTGATCAAGTCCTTTATGCTAGAGATTATTCTATAACATTGGAGTGATTAATTATTACCTGCTATTTTTCCTTTAGTTTTTAAAAGTGAAACTTTTTATAAATTTAGGGTATTATGAGCACAATAAATTAATTATTATCTTCAATAATAGATTTTTCATTATGAAATTTTTCATATGTTCTCCAACCTGAATGATAAGAAAGTACACTTATGAAAACCCTTGATTTGATTGCTACATATATGTGTATATACACATATATACTTTATGTATATTTTGGAGAGTGGGTGCAATTTTTAATCATTCTGTGTATATATGTAGGATACTTCACCATGTTAAACATTAAGTTGATTTAATAATAATAGTGATTAAAACCATATCTTTATTGTACATTATGCAGGCTATCATTTTTCACAACACTCAAATGCAGCCTTTATTTAGAGCTCCTTAGAAGAGTGGGTATACTTGTGTGTAAATATACTTATTTTTTTTTCAACTGAAAATGTAAGAGGAATTTTAAGAGGGCAAAGTTAACTATTATTCATACTGAAATATTTCTGGCAAAAAGGGATATGGGTTATTTTAAATCACCACTTATCAGGGATGATGTGGATAAATCCATTGGCAACTACAATGTTTAACAAAAAAAAGTCATCATATTTCTCAGGCTGATCTGAACAAGGAGAAGGCTATCTGTGTATCATAAAACTATCCATTTTCAGCACAAATAAAATTAATTTACTTTTCAGCTTTTTCACACCAAAAGTAAGTCTGAGTTGTAAAATTACCTTAGTCAGCTTTTACTATAAAAACTGTTGCAGCTGAAAGTCCCTGCACTCAAGAGATAATGCTCTGGAAACTTGTAAGAGTATGCTACTTAAACGAAAACTGTCCATGAAAGCCCAAAGCTGTCTTCCCAATGCTTGATTCTAGGGGAAAAAAAAAAAAAGGCAGCTATATGGATACGGGTATGATTTGTAGAACAGTAACTATATTTAAAAAACAACTAAATGGGCTTTTCAGTACTGTCTACATAAGCCTTTCATGTTGCTTGTATTTTTTTTTGTCTTTTTTTTCCCCAGATACGGAAGTCAGAAAAAAAGAAACACAGCAAATCAGTCACAGCTGAGCCTGTCTTATACAGAAGAGAAAGCTAGAAAGGATGCATTTAATAGTTTTCAAGCATGAAAGAAAGCAGCTGCCATGAAAGGTTATTTAATAATCTTAAGAAAATGCTAAAGCAATCATCATAGGTAATTTCATATTTTCAAAGCAGATTGGAGTATTGAGAAGGTAGAATAGAATTGTCCCATCTTTTTGAAATAAAACTATAAAATGTAGATGCATCTATGATTGGGCAAGATTATTAATGGTAAACATCCCCATTGAGACCATTGAAATATTAGAATCAGTGATGGTAAAACAAAGTTTGTGAGAAATTTGAGGGCACTTAAAAGGAAATAAAGAAAAGGAAAGGTCAGTTATCCTGGCTATCTGACAGAAATGCCATGTAGAACAGTAAAAAACAGTAAAAAAAAAAATCCCAGCTGGATTTTCTGCTTTGACTTTTGATGTTTGGTTCATAAAAGAAATTGATCAGATGTAATAAATGAGCTTTTTAAGGTATATGACTTTGCACAGTATAATACGCTAATTAAGCCAAAAATGAAACACCATGAAACAAGAAGCACATCTCTAGAAGTAGTATAGTATAGGAGGTAGCCAACTGGTGGATCCAAGAAAGCAATTGTCAGCAGGGAGCTCTGAGCAGAGAGATATTTTACAATGGTATCACAAGTCGCTGGCTTGCTACAAATTCGGGTGATATGTTAAGAAGATGACTTGTTTCTAATTTAATATTTCAATTAATCTAATTTGTCATAAAGTCATGAAAGATTACTTCTGAGGTAGAATAAACTGGGAATAATACCTATGAAATACAGATGCCAAAAGTAATAGGATTTTTTTTCTCCTTTTATTCCTGTCGTAAGAACTGCTGAACCTATGCACTCTTACTTCTTTAGATAGATGTTGGGACAGGAAGTAGAATCATAGAATCATAGAATGTGTTGGGTTTGAAGGGTCCTTTAAAGGTCATCTAGTCCAACCCCCCTGCAGTAAACAGGGACATCTTCCACTAGATCAGGTTGCTCAGAGACTCATCAAGCCTGGCCTTGAATGTCTCCAGGGATGGGGCCTCCACCACCTCTCTGGGCAACCTGTGCCAGTGTCTCACCACCCTCATTGTAAAGAACTTCTTCCTAATGTCTAATCTAAACCTACCCTGCTCTAGTTTAAAACCATTGCCCCTCATCTTATCGCTATATGACCTTGCAAACAGCCCCCCACCAGCTTTCTTGTAGGCCCCCTTCAGGTACTGGAAGGCTGCTATAAGGTCTCCCCAGAGCCTTCTCTTCTCCAGGCTGAACAACCCCAACTCTCTCAGCCTGTCTTTGTAGGAGAGATGCTCCAGCCCTTTGATCATCTTTGTGGCCCTCATCTGGACCCGCTCCAACAGGTCCATGTCCCTCTTGTGCTGAGGGCTCCAGAGCTGGACACAGTACTCCAGGTGGGGTCTCACAAGAGCAGAGTAGAGGGTGAGAATCACCCCTCTGGATGTGCTGGCCATGGTTCTTCTGATGCAGCCCAGCATAAGGTTGGCCTTCTGGGCTGCAAGCACACATTGTTGGCTCATGTCCAGCTTTTCTTCAACCAGTACCCCAAAGTCCTTTTCCGCAGGGCTGCTCTCTATCACGTCATCCCCCAGCCTGTATTGATAATGAGCATTGTCCTGACCCAAGTGTAGGACTTTGCACTTGGCCTTGTTGAACTTCATGAGGTTTGCTCAGGCCCACTTCTCTAGCTCATCCAGGTCCCTCTGGATGACATTCCATACCTCTGGCATGTTGACCACACCACTCAGTAAGCAGTAAAAGACTTCAATCGGCTGTCTCACCCATCCAAACACTGATGGAGGAACTTACCTGTATTTTAAACCTTCAGCATCTAGTAAATAACAGCTTCATGAGCATGAAAAATGAATTATTTGTTTTTCGATTTAATCTGCTGTTACTCTGATTTTTCTCTTACTATGCAGGATACGTGAGTGTATAGATGTGGACCATCCAGCAGTTGCAAGATGAACACCCTAGTGTTGGTCACTACAACATCAGTAGCTCTTTATGGGTTAAAAATGTTTTTTACAAGATTGCTATCGCATAAAATTAACAGCCACACTTGGGTTCAGTGTGAGATAATATTATGTATACCTGTGTGAATGGAAGGAAAATAAGCAAACATAATGTACTCTAATGTGGGAAAAGCCTGGATTCTTAAAAAATAAGGAAGACACAATTATTGATGCCTTGAGCAAACTAGAATCATGTAAACCAAAAGAAAAGAAGTGACACTGTCAATCTATACATAATTTTGCTTGTCCTTACCTAAGCCAGTAGTTTCCATCAGTTTTAACACTGGCTGGGATATAAACCGAAAGAAGTAGGGCTCCTCTTTAAATTTTCCAAGTTGAGGCTACAATGTAATCAGCTATTCTAGTGTCATTACTTGTTTTGATTACCTGTTGTAGTACTTTAATTGATGGAATAATTTGAAACTATTGATTTAATCTTAATTGCAACTTTAATTTAATCATCACC
Source organism: Stercorarius parasiticus (assembly GCA_013396915.1). Taxonomy (NCBI): domain Eukaryota; kingdom Metazoa; phylum Chordata; class Aves; order Charadriiformes; family Stercorariidae; genus Stercorarius; species Stercorarius parasiticus. Next base: position 118,161 of record VWZL01004134.1, read on the forward strand.
ATTTTCCCTTTTAGTGGTATTTTTATTTAAGTGTATATTTACTTGTTTCCCTTTTAAAATAAAATTCCTAAGAGTTATCTGGACCTATTTAGTCCAAAGACTGTTTTATGAATTTTAGTTGAAACAATCATAACATAAAATACTTAAATACTGCATCTTAATCAGTAGTAATAAATCAGAAACTGCCAGGAAATATTCATAGGCACGTGGAGTTTGTCATCTGTTCTGATAAACTGATAGAGCAATCCTTGGTGAAGGCTTGACCCAAGACAACCCACACTTCCAAGGCACAGTTCGGGAGTGTTTAGTAGTATGAATATAGCGCATACCTTGCCAGTTTATCTCAGTGTCAAGGAATTCCAGGTCTGTCTGATTTACTGGGCATCGTCAGAGTCAGTAGAGCTGGGTCTTGAACTAGCCTCCCTTTTTTGCCTCCCACATTAGCACCTTAATCATTAGGCTGAAGACCTGATTACTCCTGCTCTCACTGTTTTCTAATGAATCTTCACCTTCGCATTCATACACACATACATAAGCTTACCATAACATTATAGCACAGCTTTAACTGCTAGAAGAAGGAAGCCTAGCCAGGTGAGAATGTAACTGTGGAAAAGCTAAGACTAAGAAACTCCATGCGAGAATAGATCTCTTACATTTGCAGACAAAGGATGATTTCTTCCCCAAGCCATCCTAGGTAAATAATCAAAAGTGCTTGACTGCAAAATAAGGAAAGGAATTATAGTATTACTAAAATGGCTAGTTCCTTCATTTCTTTTTCATATTTCAGGAAACATATAATATCTTTTTTTTCCCCCAATTTTATGGTCTTTGAAACAAAGGATTTACTTGGCTTTACAGAAAAAAGTGCTAGTCTAAGTTGTGGAAGGGATAAATTTAAGATATAATCCTGTCCTTGAATTGCCTTAGCATGTAACTGCTTCCTACTCAACATGCTGGCTGTTGCACTTCATGCTTTGAAGTTCAACTTTTCTCAAACTGTGTATAGGGACTTTTTATACCTAATCTAGGTTTAAGTATTTTACTTAGGTTACTGTGTTAGCCTTGAAGTGCAGCACTGAGATACTAAACTCCTTCTTGGATCTGCTCCTGTCTCCCTCATGTTGCGCAATGGACAAGTAAAATAAATATGAAGAATGGTTAAGTGGAAAAAAAATGAATTGGTCTACGTGCAACATAAAAATATTTTGGGGGACAGTAAGTGCCACCAGAGGGGAGCATTATCCTCTGCATCGGACCTATGTGATGTGAAACGTACAATCCACATGCTTTCAACCCTAGTTTAAGCAATTTCTTCAGCCAGCCTGACTTTTCTTACCTCAGAAAAAGATCAGTTATCTGCAGTTCAGATGTGACTTTAGGTACATATAATTCTCCTCAAGCAAGCAAAAGAGGGTAAGTAATGTGCATGGGCGGAAGGGGTCTTGGGAAATGGGGGGGTTAAAGAGTGCATTGCACTGAAAAAAATACTATGCTGATGGAGAAAGAAGGGGTGTGAGGAAGGAAGAATAATTCTTTAAGAGGAGATGGAAACACACATGACAAAAAGAGGTAGTCAGACTTTTAGGGCAGCCAATTAAAAATCTCCTTTCCAGCTCAAGATTACTATGCAGCGTAAGCAATCCTATACATATTATGAGCACTTACCAGGCAGGACCTGACAGTGGTATGGGAGTTAGACATAGGTACCTGCAGAGACGAATGCTTCAAGGGTAAGGTTAGACTAAGTGCCCTCAGCTCTCAAAATAAAATTTATGGTGTGAGCGCTAGGGAGGTAGAGGACATGAAAGTCTCAAAATGAAGGTTTAGGGATGGAGGAAGTTGGTGTGCAGCTTAATTTGGCTGTGAATCCCTGTACTGCATATTAAAAAGTATGAAAAAGGCTATCAGTAGACAAATTTAGGCTGCTCAGTTTGCGACCACAGATCACTGTCAATAGCATTTTACTTGAGATGTAGAAGCAGTTATGTTAAGGATTACTTCTGCGTCTGGTGATTCGGGCTTTCTATAAAGCATCTACAATTTATTCTCAGACCAGCAATAGAGCCCAAACAAACAATCAGAAATATGTGCCTCAGTATTTGTATGCTGAAATATAGCTATATAATCAATGTTTCCTTTTAAGAGCACCTGTTATGCTTAAAAATGTTTTACAATCAGTTGGCTAATTTGTATTTTAAACTATGGTATATTCTGAAATATGTGGAAGAAAATTAACTTTATCTTGATAACTTTAGTCAAAGTTGATTAAAGGGTAAAAAAGAGGTTGATATCTAGTCAATGAAAGTAGCAAGAGATGTGAAAGATTTAGCAACAGATGCATGGTCACACTGAGATCTTTGAGAGTAGACTTTCAGTCTGCGTATAAGAAAAACGTCACTAAGATGATGACTCAAACTAAAAAATAATTCTGATTGTATGCCTATTTTGCTTAATTCTTGTATTGTTAGAGTGCAGAGAGAGAGAACTGTATGTGCTTGTCTGTAGAAGGGAAAAAAATGAGAACTATGCGGTTATATTCATTTATGCTCTGTAGTTACCATCTAGTTGTGGAGGAGAAATTCCTCTAACTTCCCTGTCATGCATCTCTCACTGTAAGAAATGGTAGCCATAAAGCTTGCATTCAGAGCTTAAGCCCCTATAATGGATTTAGTCTCATGTAAAAATCCTCTGAATGAATAAGAATAGATAACAGGGAAGGTGCCACCCCACATGCACTTTTGAGAAAACTTCAGCAAGTGAAGAGAAAGATTTTGCATCATCATTACATCACCTTCTCTTGAGGTTTCTGTCTCATTAAGAAGGGACCTCTTTGAAGAAGCTGACTGAAAGATGTGGATCTGTTTTTCACTTGACCCAGGTCAGCATCTTCTAGGCAAACTCAAGGTCTACGTGCATAGATGTTATTTGTTCTCTTTTTTTCCTATAGCTGTTGCAAAATTGAAATTTTTCTGAAATTATTATCCCAAGCCATGGTCATTGTCATACAAATAAATTGGTTCATGATTTATGTTAAAGTAAGTTATTCCAGACAAGGCAATAGATCAGAGTCTGAGCTTAAAACCTGAAATAACATCATAGCCTACTGCCTGTTTGCTGTTCCTTCACCCCCTCCCTTTAATTATCGAAGTATTTCAGGCCTCTTCCTTTCCTTGGCACTTACAACCTAGTTTTTATGCCCCTTCAAAACTTACTATGAGTACTTAGTACAGATTGCTTTCTGTAATCTTTCGTCTTTGGGTTGTAGAGGGGACTTCTGAGACTTCGGGGTTTTTTCATTAGTTAGTTTATAGTAATGAGATTTCCTATGATGTGAGACCGATAAAGATCTGGGATTCCTTTACAGTTGGTTGCAGAGCATACATGAGAGTACAGAGTACAGCATAATGTCAACTGTAGGACACACAAAGTGATTAATGTGTACAAATAAAGTCATATTTTGATACTGTTCTGGTTTGACGAGCCCATAACAATTTATTGTCATTTAGACAATTATTTTGTCACCCAATGACCCCTCCCTACCCAAGAAGGGGAATCAGGAAAATATAAGGAAACCTGAGGGTTGAAATATAAACAGAATTAACAGAATAAGACTAAATAATATAGCATTAGTAATACTAAAGAACCAATATTCATCCCAATACCAATATAAAATATACAAGGACTATACTCAGCCAATTCTGTCACTAGGAAGCTGTGCACTCCCAGCAGTAGACAGTAAATGTCAGACACTCTGAGCGCAAAGTATTCGGGAGGAAGGGAAAGGCTCAGGTGTCTGGCACCAGGGCATGAAGTTCTCAGGATCGCAGCCGTCATAGGAGAGAAAGAACTCCTCAGCATACTTTCTAATTTATATTGAATGTGACATTCATGGTATAAAATAATCCTGTTGGCCAGCTTGGGTCAAGTCCTTGGGTCTCGCTCCTCTTCATCCCGGCACCTGGTGAGCTCGAAAACACCGAGACCTTGAAATCCGCATATCGTAGCTGGCTGTAAAGTAAATATTGTCACAAATTCAGACACTAGAATCTTCTAAAAATACACTTTTCCCTCGCATTAGAAGAGACTTTACCGAAAAGCAAAGTCACTGAAAGATAAATTAATCCTGTGTTGCTCAAACCAAGACAGATACTTACCCATCTCTTCTGTTCCTCCAAAGTATGAAAAACTGCCACTTGGATACCAATATGACGTCACTTGAAGAGAGTAAAATACTGTAAAAAAATTAGTTCTGGGAACTCCTGTCCAGAACATTGCAGACAACTGTGACAGAAGGTAGGAGATTTTCATGCAAGATCCTCATTTGGAAAACTCAGTAGCAAGTTTTTACCCTTTGCAGAAGATAACGTAGGAAAGCAGCTATTACCAAGTGTATGTTCACACTAGTGCCCTGTGCTGAGCTGTCTTTAGAGGCCCTCAATACTCTGGTGAAGCTGTCCCGACGTTTCTGGAGGATCCACATCATGATGACAGGCAGCTGAGCCAGAGCAATTTAAGATAAGGGCTGTGGTGCGATATGTGGTAAATTTTGAAGAGAGCTGTAATATTCCTCTTTCTCCTGTTTTTGTCTGTCTGAGTCTCAGAGCCTGATTTCCAACTGGGTTTGTTTTTGAACTGCTACTTTAACAGTTCTAAGAAATATGCAAAACCAACATCATACATCTATCATATATGATTTAGTTTTTATTTTTTTTTAGATGTGGTTATGAAGGTTAAGTTAGAGCATGGCACAGAGTCTAGCAAGAAAGAACATTTCAGTTCATCGACCAGTGAAAAAAATAGATATCTCCTCAGTCTCCTAGTCCATGGGAAAAAATATATTTCTCTATTCCAGGTTTAAGGATGTGGTACATTTGGGGAAGCAGAGTGTTACTGCAGTTCCTGATGCCATCCATTTTCTTTCAACATATCTAGATAAAATATTTGTGGGTGGGATTATTTGGGTATAGAATGAGTGGCAAATGCATCTATATTAACCATGTCTTTTAGAAGTTTTAATTTTACTTTAAAAATGTAACTAGCTGCTTCTTTTTTTTCATCTACGTTCTACTAACAGTTCAGACCTTGTATTCTACCTCTGAAGATTACATAAAATCAAACAACTCAGAGACTATTAATTCCCTTCTGTTTGGAGATATCCATGATTATACATGTTCACATACTCATATTTTATGAAATTGTATACTATATAGCAACAGTAAAATTTTCACTCAAACAATACTTTGTAAAACTTGGAAAGAAAAAATGCTAGAGTCCATGAAGTCCATCTCATTTCCTTGGAAGAAAATTGCAAAAATCTGTTAGGCAGGATTTAAAAAACCTAAAAACGATAGTTTAAAAATATTAAGAGGATTAATTTTTAAGCTCTGGTGACATTACAAATATGCTATTATAAATGGAAGACATTTCTGTGAAGCTCTTTAATGCAGTGCAGCTTATAACCATGTACGTGTGCAGAAATCTATTCAAAATTTTAAGCTACATTAAATTTTTCGTGACTTTTGCTAGTGTTTTAAACACAGTAGTTAATCTTGAAATGAGTTGCAATTCAGTTAATATGCTATGGTATACAGCAAAATTTTAAAGATGCTGGTGGAAAGAAATGGGATGGATGTGTTTTTGGAATGCAACCTCAAAAAGGTAAGTGTACAGAACTTCCATTACAGTAATTTCTGTTACTGAGTATGACTATTTGGAAATAAGAGTAGCCATAGCAAGATTTGTTGAAGGGGAAAAATCCAGGGAAAATTATCCCTTCTTCAGAAACAGTGAAATAACTTCATATAGGGAGTATATGTAATAAATAAATACTTTGTATATTTAATAAAAAAAATAAACAAAATAACAGAAAGATTTTTTTTGCTGTTGATGTTGGGCTAAAACGTAGATCGGATTACTTAAAGTAATTTGAGTGGTAGAGAGAAAATCACACAGTAGGGGAAATTACCTTCCTGGATGCTCGTAGCAAATGCTGCCATTTTGGAGAATTTTTTTATTGTTGGTGTTTTCTGACAGAGGTATTGGGTAGTTACTTTGACAGAGCTGATTGGGGTTTTTTGCTAATCAGAATGTCATTTTCCGTTCATAGCCATCAAACCCACTGAGTGAGTACTTCATTTTGTCCTTCTCCTTTATTGAAGACGGAAAGATGACTCACCCAGGTTCTGTGACAATCAACTGATTACTTTGTCTCCCCTCCCAGGGGATGTCTGTTAATTTGCTTAGGTCATTGGTAATTCCCCTTCTGAAGACTGTGGCTGTTTGTTGTATTTTATCAGTGCAGCAGTTCAGCAGACACCATGTTGCATTTAATGTACTCAGTTTCTTTAGTTTCTTTCAGATCAGATGGTAGTTCAAACACAGATATGAATTGAAGTGCATGCACATTCATTATGTCTCTATCTACCCTTGTTTCCATGATTTCAAATGAAAGCAGTCCATTTGTAAATACAAGCAATTACATGTTTAAACACATGTTTCTCTACTAACACTGTTTTTCTGAGGTTTAGAAAAATATAGTTACAATTTTTTCATTATCATGACTTCTCACTTTTCCAGTTGTATTTCTTGTTTAAATACAGGTGTTTACACATAGGAAAGCCTCTTCTGACACTATTTTCATCTTGGCAAATGAGAAAAAGGGAATAATGGAGGCAATACAGAAAGCACACTTGCAAATTTTTCTTCAAGTATGTGGATGTGGGTTGTTGTCAAATTGGGTAACATTCCTTACTCTTGTGTACACTGGATAAGGCAGTCATTAGTACCGCATTATTTTATTTGATATTAAAGATCCTCCTTATGGCATGGCAAACTAGGCATGGACCAGGAACTGAATTGTACTGGAAAGGTGTCAGAAGAAAGAGGGATGTGTTTTGATGGCACTCTGGGTTGTCATTCAGTGTTTGGGTTATACTGTGCTTCACTTAGGCAAGAGTCGTCTTGGATAAAAACTGCCAAGGTTCATTAGACAGGCTTTAAACAGGTAGGACAAAATTGAGAGGAATCTTTTCCTTGGCTGTAATGTAACACGTACTTCAGCCAAAGGTGTTCTGCCATAAGATATGGCAAATAAGAAATGCATAACATGTTGTGGAATGGATCATCACTACTTATCATTGAAGCCAAGATCTGATTAGGATTTGAAAAAAGGATTAGACATTTATATAGATGAGAACATCCATTATATAAAATTAGAAAGAGATATAATCCCTTATGCTTCAAAGAAATAACACGCTCTAATTGATGGGGAAGAAAAAAGCTTTAAGATCAGATGACTCCATTACTTACCACTATTCTAATTCTGTATTTCTCTGAGGGTGGGGTCCTAGCTATTCTTAGAGAGAAGATACCAGACTAGAGATATTTAGGATTACATGTGCACATACTAGCAATTTTACAAGTGCACAGGCATCATGTGAGAACTGAAATAAATGGCATGTGACAAAAAAAAAAAAAAGAGAAAGTATGAGAGTAAATCAAACCATAGCATTGGAGTATCGGTATGATGGTATATGATGTAAACAAACAGTTGAAAGATTGGATACCTTCAAGATACCTTGATTAATAATATCTATTTATTTCTAAAGTTTCTTTGCCAGTTCCATCAATTTAGGAGTTTAGGGTTTTTTATTCACTTTGCACTCAAATCGTTAAGGAGAATGTGACACAATGATAAACATTGAATGTTCTCCTGGAACCAGTTAATAGAAAATTACACCTTAAATTCACACCAAATAGTTTAAAACAATGATAAAAGGACATTATTTTATATAAGTGTTTGTTTAGAACGTTCTAATTTCATTCATAACAAGCTCAGAAATAGAGATAATATAATTTCATTTTCTTACTTGTAATACTGGTATAAGGTTGCACTATAAATTTCTAGCATTATCCAGTATTTATAAATGCCCGCTGTGTAATGCTGTAATATAATTTAAGTGCAAAAATTGTTCATTTATATTATTCATCTTTGACCTCAATATGCATTAATATAACGGTAAAAATATAATTGGTCACGGGAGATATTTTAGAAATATTTTTAGAGTTTACTTTGTGCTCTCAGACACGCAGAGAGGAATCTACAGGAGTAGGGCTATAAGAAGAGATTGACAATAGAGAGTGTACTAATTAAATTTGCAAACAATACCAAGCTAGGAGAGACAGCAAGTACATTGAAGGGCAAGAATAGAATTCAAAATTATTTTGACAAATAAAAGCAATGGACTGAAAAACCTAAGATGACATTCAGGAGGGAAAAGTACAAAATACTACATGTTAGTAGGATTAATCAGCTGCATACATATAGAGGGAAGATCAACTCATTAGGTAGAAGCTAGGAGCTACAGTGGATCTTAAGCTAAACAGGCGTTGTGTTATTGCTAAAAAGTCAAACACACTGCAAAGGATAAAGCAGAAATATAGGCTTCTGGATGCTCTTAGATTTTAGAAAAGACAGGAGTTGCTTTGGCAGAGTCTAGTGGACAGGAACTAGAAAGAGTAGAAAGAGGTATAGAAAATGTGGTTGGTTTACCCAGAAGACTGAAAAAGATAGCCAAAAGTGAATGTTTGAGGGATCAAGAGAATGAGAATTGTTTTAAAATCTGCGATAGTATTTTCTCTTTATGCACAGTGGATGGCAGATCTGCAGAGGGAGTATTTAGGTTAGACATCTGGAAAATCTTTTGAGCAGTAAGAACTAGCTACACAAACATCTGTCCGAATTCACTAGTTTGCAGTTGTTCATGCCTTGAGACAGTGGGATCAGCACAACAGTCTTTTGAGACTCCTTCCAGGACTCCAGGATCCATTTCTTTACCGACAATCTAGGACTTCCAGCAGGAACCAACCTGCAGTCCTTTCTGTCCTTTACATGGAAAGAGCCTTCAGGGTTCTGTGGAAAAAAATAGTATACATGACAAGGGAGAAGTGGGGAGGAGTGGCAGGAGCTTAGGAAAATATTCACAAAGGTAACCAAAATACCGATCCCAAAGACTGAGATAGGTTCAGGATCTCTATATATTTATTGGTTGAATCCAAACTGCAATCCATGCATAAATTTTTTTGAAAATTTGAATGGTTGCAAATATTAGAAAAAATCAGTTTAACAATACTTGGCTGAAATGATTAAAAAAATTATGTATATATCTCCCCCAGTTCTTACATTCATTCATGATTTTTGCACTCGTAGTGCATTATTCTTTTCTGTTTATGTCAGTTGTACTGTTTTACAATTTGACTACAACAGAAAAAGAGTCTCTCTGCTATAGACACTAATCCGGTGAGTACTGAGAAAAAGAACACCAGGGAGCAACTCTTAGGACTGATCCTTCCTGGAAGAATCTAGCTAGTCACCGGTATGTCTGGCAACTAAAAGAGCTAAACAGTATATTCCCTCATGAGGATGGCTGATGATACTACAGACCTGACCTGGTAACAAATATTTCAACTAGAATGGAGATATCTTGCAGATATATATATAAAAATAATATGGAAGATGGATCCAGAACAGGAGAATTTCTTGTCCATTGAGTTCTACCCAGCTCAGGAGACCTAAACTGTTTGGAAAACATGTGCTAACTTTTTAAAGGTAGTCAAAATTAAGTACTTAGATGCTGTTTTATAGAGATTTCCTTTACAATCCCTTGCGTATATTTAGATACTAAAAATAGCCTGATTTGCAGAATTATGCAGTATTTAATATAGTCAATGCTATACAGATGGTAATACAGGAATGCAAATACATTCATTCTGAGGAAATACACAAGTCAATTTATATTTCAGTGAATATTTCAGTAATTGCCAAATAGCTCAAATGCCTCTGTTGTTAAATACAGATGGAGATCTATAGATCATTAGAATTCAGAGAATCATTTTTAGGACAGTGGAGGAATATTGGCTACATTATGCCATCATTGTTGCTCACAGAATTAATCTTACTGAGGTTCACACACTGTTCAACTTTAGTCGTGCCTAGAAGTCCAGTCTTAACTGAACAACAGGCAGTGGATGGGAAATTTTGATCATCAAATCCCCATTTCTTTAGTGTAAGGAAACTGAGACTTGAAAATTATGTAACAGATAATAATTACTCTCGGTTTTCTGCACTGCATGCCGAAAATCTCCTGAATTCACACAGTCTCAGTTTTAAACACTTTCATACAGAAAAATAGGGAGGGAACAGTCTCCAGAAGAATGAAAGGAATACATAGGAAAAAGAAGGCATTGAAGTCAGCAGATAAATGAGGCTGGAAATGAAAAATAGGAAGAGACAAGAAAACAAGAGTATAAGTCCATTAAAAGCTTGCAAGCAAAAGACAAATAAGGGTCACAAAACAAATAAAATTATTCACAGTCAAAGGCCTTAGTGGTGATATGATGGAGTTTTACAATTGCATAAAGGAGAAAAAGACTAGAGTCAGTATCTTAAACCGACAGAGGCCTGAGACAATGACATAGTGGGTTTGGCTGGACTTCACGAAAGTTTTGTGCTCAAGGCAAAATGATGTTAGGTTTTAGTGGGTTCCAGGCTAGAAAAGCCATTCAGTGGAAAAAAAAAAAAAAAAAAAAAAAACAAACAACACAGACCAATCCATTCACCTTAATTAAAATAAAAGTCAGAAAAAACCCATCAACTTATTTAGCCCAGTATCATTCACAGAATATACCTACCCACTACAATTAAGTTCTTGATCAGCAAAGATCAGTCAGAAGATGCCAAGCATACAGCACAGAAAACAAAACATATGCTACTGCTGACCAAATATATATACAGCCTCCTTTAAAAGGTACAACTCTGTAGCTGGAGAAGTTATGTGAATTGTTAAGAACCATGATAAGATTTGTCTACCTTTTGTAAGGATATCAGATCTCACAACATGCTCATTCTACTCTTTGTCAAAGTATCACAGTAAGCCAAATTTATAAAGGTACTTATAAATTTAATTATATATATAGACACGTAATAATGTTGCAAAGATGTCAAAGAAATTAGATGCCATGTATATAGGAGGAGCTGTGCTTATAACCTGCTGTAACTTGCATTTTAAAAAGTACATTTCAAAACAGTATATATCTTTAGAAGCAAGGACACTTTTGTAAAGCTCAATCATGATCCAAAATGTGTGAGAGATGATAAAGTCATATTTTGCACTCTTGTTTTTTCTAGGAGACCCCCAATGGAACGGCCCATGTGAACTAAAATCCCATATTGTCTGTGCTTTGCTGGCATTTTTTAGTGACGGTGTACATGCATGTTATCACACTCTAGATGGGAAAGCGAAGGAGGTTCTGTTCAGTTAAACTGTAAAGAAAGCAGATTAAGTGTCTATGGATAGAAAGCTCCAATGCTTGTCTTCATGTCACCAGAGTGTATCACATCCATTCATTACAAGCTGATGCAAACTGTCAGGCAAAATTAGCACATGTCAACTTTGTGTCTTCACTCTGAGGGCTAATAGGCATCCTAGGGTATTTTTTTACTACTATATGTCTTGCTAACAGGCTGATACTGTCACGAATGAAAGGGATAGTCTTCTGGTGGAAATAATCCTGGGCCCAAAACATACTACAGTGCTTAGAGAAGCCCACAGGCTAATCAACTGTGCAAAGATACTCTGCTGTAAATAACAAACAAAAGCTCCAAGTCATTCAACTCCTGAAAAGCATGATATATATTTTTAGAGTACAGAAGATATGGGATGAATTCACAGAGAAAACCATCTAAGCATATAGGAAAAAGAGGTATGTGAAAGCTGAGCATTTTGAGGGCTGTTTTTGTTCACTCTTCTATGCCCTGGGAAACGGGGGAAACTCAAGAGTATACATGTTGAGCCTAGTTCAAAAACAAACTACTATTCAATTTGTGTAAGTTATCTTACACAAATTAACTGCCATTAAATGACCGTACAGGACTCTATACACATCTGTACACAGCTTATATACTACAGTAATAGAAACAAATTCCCAGCAATAGAAATTTTGAAATAAGAAGGACAATAACAACTTGCAATGGACAGCTGTCTCATTCATTCAGATGTTTTAATTTTCTGCTATGTTTCTATGGTTATCTCCCTGGAAAGCGGAGAAGGTTGGTCCTACTCTGAAGAAGCATGGAGCTTATTCAAGAGGAGATTTTGGAGGCTGTAGGGTGTGGCAAGCAAGAATGGCACTGCTCTTCACTTTTAACAAAAATATTCTATTACTTTATTTTCTCACACTGTTGATAATACATAATACTTTAAAAAAATTTTTTTTTTTGAAAGGAATCTTGTGATTAGATATAGTGGTACTGAATTTTGTGGAAAACACAAGTGATACAGAAGAGTCCATTGTACGTTAGCAAGAACCGCATGAAATTTGGCTACTATGTCAAACACGTTTGCATGTCTACACATGATTTTTAGAAGTGATCAACAAATACTAAAGAAGAATGTGGGAGAAAGAAGGGAGAAAAAAACAGGGCAAACCAAAAGGTATCTGAATGGTATAAATTTCATCTTTACCACAATTAGAAAACAGTTGGGAAGTCATCTGAAGCAGAAACATGTGGTAATATTTTCTGGAAAGAAACTGAAAGAAAAAAATCTTGTTTTACATAATTAATTATTGTTGCTCTTTTGAACAGAGCAGAAATGAGTAATGAGTGTAGGAAACAGCTGTAGAGTGACGAGACAAATTCATGAAGTAATCTGGATCAAACAGGGAAAATAAAAGGGGGGCAATTTTTGTTTATGTCATGAACAAAGGGCTTTGAGGATAGACAAACATAATAGATTAGTTGCTATATATAATGTTTACAAAAAAGTTACTTATTGATAAATAATTTTATCTACTTTAAGATGTAGAATTTGTGCAACAGTATCTATGGATTTTTTCTGGCATGAACAGACCATGCATTTCTAGACAGTACAGTATATGATCCCAGTTACGTGATCTTCTTCAAAGATTAATTAATGAAAAAAAGATGCACCCATACCTATTACAAAGAACACCCCTACATAGTTAATGATCACATACAAACTTATTGACTGGCAAAAATTTCAGAAAACGTCCCACAATTAGTGCAATATTCACAATGTTATGACTCCTTTAAGCACGCTTTTCTTCATAAAAGAGAAAATATTTTTGACATAAGTAAACATGATAAGAATAAAAAAAAAGCTTACAAGAAGTTGTATGGTTTTCCTAGAAAAAATTACTTTTACCATTTACCTTGTTATTGAATTTTACAAATATGCAGTTAATTAGCTTGTTGCTGGGAATTGAAAGATTTGTCCTCCACACAGCCTTATAAATGATACTTATCTTTCAGAAAGCTCTACATGCAACTGTTCACAAAGCTGGAAAGAAATCCAATAACATGTTAATAGACCTGACTATTAAGTACTTTTCTCAAACTTTGTAGTATAATCCTATTTGTATAAAACCACGTTTCCCCACCATCCCAGCTTCTGCTGTCCCTGACTACCTGTTTATTGTTTATAGCCTCTTCCCTCTTTTCTCAAGTATATCATACAGTAGAGAATCACGATGGATTAAGCTGAAGATATGCATTTTATATTCCATCAATGATTCATGCATCCTATGAAGGTTGTAGCATTTACACTCCTGTAGCATAAAGTGCTAGGCAGAGAAGATTTAAAGGTTTTGTAAAACATGCTTCTCAACATATTGAGAAGCAGGAGTTACTATATTAAATAAATTTATGAAGGTATAAGTGGGAATACAACTGGGCTATGAGAAAGATTCTGAACAAAAATCAGAAACCAGACTCAGTGACGTGAATTGCATTTTGAGCCATGTTGTGACAGTTACAATCAGAAATCTACTATTTGTAGATTTGTATATATTGGAACACAAACCAAATGTGCTATTTTTTACTGATGTCAACTTTGAATATGAAGACTGAGCTCACAGTGAAACAGAACTAACCAAGTGAGTAGGAGTAAACTGCAACTGTTATAAAACAGGAATTCGAGGCATGTCAAATATTCATATAATCTTCTCTGAACTCCTTCACCTAACTTTAGACTAATATGGAGCCTAAATCGTAGGAATTATTTGAGATAAAATGGAGCAGATAATGTCTTAATTAAGATGTTTTATAATGCATACTCTTAATCTGAAACTCTTGATGGAGTTTACCTGTTCCAGTCATGACTTCTGACCAGTATATCTTGTGTCAATGGTGCAGTCATCACATATGCTAATGATGTGAATACATCCAACACACACAATCAAATCTATCCAGTTAAATCAAATCTTTTCACTTAAATAATAGTACCATCTATCTTCATAATATCACTGACGAAATTGCAGTGCTCGGCATTACCCAGCAGTTTCATTTGTGTCCATCACTTTGAAAAAATCATAATCAGAATGCTAAAAAAGATTTTCATGAGTGCTTGATGAGTCACTAAGTTAAAACGTAGGGAATGCTGCTCCAGACTATATCCTGTCTAAAATTTAGTATATACTATACAGGTGTTAGGATGAAATGAAAGACGTATGAAGTCATCAATCAACTTCTTACTGCAGTCAACCAACTGGTTGGTAGTAACTATCCAATTTTTTTCAGCAGATCAAAATTAAAATGTGGAAGTACAGCTTTCATCATATTTCAAATATTTATTTCACATATTCTCTAAAAATATAGCTGTCAGATGAGTTTTAAAGATTACAGTCTGTGTGATGTCTTCATTCTTCAAGAAATTCAATTTAAATTAAATGGTCAAAATGCTGCCATCAACGAATGTGACTGAAGAGACAAAACTAAATCCAGTAATATTTTTAAAGGAATCTTAAACCACTTTTCACTCACTATGCACAAATAAATTCTTTCATGTGAAAAGGATAATTATTTTTTACCAATGAAGGGTACTAAGAGTCAGATTCCAAACTCCAAAGCTATGTATGTGTGAAAAGGTGAATTTGATTGAGGCTTTTCAGGTGTATAGATGTAAAATACATTACAGTGGCATATATATCATGAAAATTTACTGGCATGAATTAAACTTGTTTTTCTTATTCACAAATAGTAATCTAGTGTAAATTACGCAAGTCCTTCCAAGACTGCCAATATTACTAATATACAGACATGTAATATAAGATATTTTAATATGAGAAATTTTCACCTGGATTTAAGAAAATCTTTATACAAACAGTGCTAATAACAAAAAAACCCCTCCAACTTCCCATCTATAAAGTCATATGTCCTGAAACTGTAAGGGGTTATATTGCCTTCATGAAAAAACAAGACATTAGTACCACTCATTCAACCTTTATTATCAGCAAGGTAATGACAAGGAAAAAGAAAACATGGTCTTACATAACAGGCACAATGGATTTAAAACACAGTAATTACAGGCCCTCCAGGGCACTGTAACAATGTTGTGCACATCATGCTGGGGAGCTGGAATGTACCCTTTTCCAATCACACAAACAGTTGTTTGCAGCTTTGCTTAGGGAAAATACTACATCTTAAGCCTGTTGTTGTTACTAAAGTAAACACTGCTTACCACAGTCATAGAACTTTTTATTGCAAATATGAAAGAGAGTATGGCAATTTTAGAAAAGTAGAAAAGATGCTTCTATTCAATGTTTTTTTTCAAGATTATTAATTAGAGCAGCTGCTTAACGTTTCTGAGAATTAGCAGTAGACTTGACGAATAAGGACTTAAAGGTCCTCAGTTGTGGTTTACAAGCATAAGGGCAATTTATCACATTACTTATCTCAAACTGAAAATGCTTTGATTACCTGAACAAAGCATGAGATAGGGAGAGAGAATTTCTGGTACCAAGTATATGAATGTAGACAAAATTATCAAAATTGGATATAAATGTAAGGTCCAGAAAACAATGCTGTTCTCCTCGTTTTTTAAGTACTGTTACAAATCCCTAGTTTGTTTCTTGATTTTGTGAGTCTTTCATAAATGTGGTCTAGAACATATGTGTCCTCATAACAGATGTCACTAACAAATGCTTAAAATGTTGATCTCTAGAAGATTGTCTCCATGGCCTTGCATAACAGAAAGAGCAAAAACAACATTTAAAGGCAGAACTGTAAAATGCTAAAATTAAATAGTTCATTCCAGAGAGTTACATGGCTATTTAAATCAAAATTTGTATATTAAACTATAAGAATCAGATTTGATTAATGATCTAGTACCGGGCTCATATATTAAGGTTGTCATTCTCTGGGGCATTTGTTTGTTAAACCTTCCTGTTTTCCCCATTTAAGAAAATAAGTAAGACAGTAAAATGGCTATAGCTTTTTCATTGTAACACTGAAGCAAACTTTCAGTTCACTTCAACTTATTTAGAACAGATGCATATCTCCTTATATTTCCTTTTTACTTAAGAGTTTTCAGTATGGTGGATACAGTATCTCGGTTCTGGAAGGTGCAGTTTTATGTCTCACATTCATATGGAGTGACAAAGTTACTGTCAGTAACTGTTTATGGGGGATAGAAAATGATGTAGAAGATTCATCTTACTTGCCAATGCATTTGTCAACAAAAGATCAACATAAAAATTGACCTCTCTTCTGTCTCACCATGAAAGCCACACAATGGGTGGATAAAAGCACTCAACTTCCTTCTTGCTTCAAGAATTATTCCAGAGATCAAAATTTAGTCAGAGTAGCTGTAAATCAGATAGGAGATTAGCTGAATTAGCAATAAATATCAAGTCCATAGATAATATTAAGGATTTTAGCTGCCAGTTTTGTCAGTCAAGTTCCTTCAGCACTAAAAATCCACATAGAAAAATTAAAATTCCTGCCTCACTTCCTTCCCCTTCAGTCATGGTACCCCTTCTTTCTTAAATGTCACACTGAATGTATTTAAGTCTGTACCAGGAATACTGAAAGTGAAATTTTATAGTCCTTGAACTGAGACTAATTATATTCTTGCTTATATAGAGTTTTCATGTTTTTTGGTCAGACTTTCAAAGAAAATATATCTTCAGTGAATTATTTTTTTCTTGTTTAGCCAACAAATATATAAAATGTCATGTATGCATTGTGTAATTGCTGATCTTTGACATTTAGTCTTTCCATTGAAATGCATGGTAGGAATAAAACATCAGTTACAAAAAGAATATTGACATTTCATTCCTGCCTTGTATTTCAATGATGCAAATTCCATATTTGTGTACAGAGGCACATCAGTGAAAATGGCATTGAGACAGAAGGGATGGGAAAAGTGAAGGAAATATAATCTAAAAGAAAGTGGAAAAACAGACAATTTTGATAGGGAGGAGAAAGGAACAGCTAATTGCAGGTCTACTGTGTTTAGACAGGTAATGCTGTTCTTTTTTTGTCCTTATAGTATGGTCTTCTTTATGGCTTAAACCAAGTTTTTAGTGTAAGGTATTTTCCATATGAAGCTTTAATTACTGTCTGGAATGTGATAACTTTAATATGTAGTTTGACCATTCTATTGTGCTAATATTAAAACACAAACAACCTTTACTAGGAAGTTATGTGAAATGAGAAGTAACTAGAAAATTTGTTTTCCCCTACATTGGCTGGATGGCCCCAGACAGTAATTAAGCACCCACCCAGCTGCTTGGCCCACCTCACACTGAGAAGAATCAGAAGACCAAAAGTGAGAAAAACTCATGGGTCAAGACAAAACCAGTTCAATAAGTGAAGGAAAGACGGGGGTAAAATAAATTTTAAAAAAGCAAGTGATACGAAGGCAATCATTCACCATGTCCAACAGGCAAACTGATGCCTAGCCACCCCGCAGACAACAGTTATTTTGGAAGACTACCACCCAGTTTTTATTACTGAGCATGATGTCATATGACATGGAATATCCTTTTGGTCAATTGAGGTGTGCTGTGCCAGCTGTGTGTCAATCTCTTGCCCACCTGTAGCCTACTCACCGTGGGAACAGAGTGGGAAACAGAGAAGGCCTTGATGCTGTGTGAGTCCTGTTCAGCACTAAAGCACTGGTGTGCTGTCAACACTGGTTTAGTCACAAATCCAAAACACAGCACCATACAGGCTGCTATGAGGAAAGTTAAACTCATCCCAGCCAGATTCAGTACAGTTCTTCATTCTGTTGTGCTTTAACCGTGGCCAGCAACTAAGTACCACACAGCTGCTCGCTCACTCTACCCCCCAGTGGGATGTGGGGAGAAATGGAAGGGTAACTGTGAGAAAAAAACCTCATGGGTTGAGATAAAAACAGTTTATTAATTAAAAAAAATAAAAAATAAAAGAAATAAGAAAGGCATAGAAAAGAAGGGAAGAGGAAAAGAAGGGGAAAGAAAGGAAGGGAAAAGAAAAGAAAAGAAAAGAAAAGAAAAGAAAAGAAAAGAAAAGAAAAGAAAAGAAAAAGGGAACCCAAACAACAGAGAGGAAAATAAAACCCAAGAAAAACACAAATGAAGAAATTGCTCACCAACAACTGATGCTCAGCCAGTCCTCGAGCATCCACCCCCCTGCCAACCTCCCAGTTTGATGCCATATGGTCTGGAATATCCCTTTGGTCAGTTGAGGTCAGCTGTCCCAGTTGTGTCCCCTCCCAAGCTTTTATGCAACCCCAGCTTGCTTCCTGGTGGGGCAGTGTGGGGAGCAGAAAAGGCTTTGACGCTGTGTAAGCACTAAACTAAACTAGAACACCCCTGTGTTGTCAACATTATTTTCAGCACAAATCCAAAATATAGCTCCATACAAGCTACTATGAAGAAGTTTATACTCGCCAAAACCAGTATACGCACCTAAGCTTTAGGTTAACTCTACGATCACATCAGTCAAATACATACTCGGACTGTGCAATATGTCATATGTCAGTGGAAAATTTATTTTCTATAAAGCCTGCCTTAAAGCCATCAGCTTTACATATTACCTGAATGTCAGTGGAGTTCTCAAGTGCGTGTCTAAATTAGATTCCATCTGCCTTCTTTGACTGGAAAGCATAGAGTATGTTACGAATTACACTGATGCTGGCTACCGAAAACCTCTTGCATTTCTCAGAAGTACTTTCTAACACCCAGAAAGATGTTTGAAGCTAGTAAGACAACCTTGGGATCAAAAGAAATGACTCATGCATGCTCAGATTAGGCAGGTATTGTGCTGTCAGATCATGACACCAGCTACTGTATTACTAAAGAAAACCAGTACTCCCACCATCTTTACCCATGTAGAGCTTGTGGAACTGTGGAAATAAGTACGCAGCAGTTGCTGAAGAAAATACATCAACATTAGAAAGAAAAAAGAAGGGATTACATAATTGATGTGGTCAATCTTGATTTCAAAAGAAAAAGTAACCTCCAAGTATGTTTCTATGAGTTTGTGGCCATGAACTCTCTACAAAAGGGGTAGGCAATTTATCAAAGATAAATTATTTTGTCTTTATAGGACAATGGATAGTCTGATATGCTCTGGCTTTTTTGACAGTTACTATGTCATCTCTCTGACCTGTGATACCTATTTCATCAACCAGTCACAAAATGCAATTTGGTTGCTCTTTTCAATAATGATGGATAAAAAAACCCTTGGGTTTGTACTGTCATCGCTTTCATTCTTAGTTTACTCCTAAGGCTTCTAGGGTTAAGGGACACCTAATATGGTGTTTCAGATTCTGGTTATGCCTCACAGCCTGGCTAGTCAGGCTGTATAAATTCTGAATGTTTTCTTAAACATTTTTCAAAAGCCATTGCAATTAATAGCTTATATGTTAAAAAACATATATTGGAGTAGAACTGTTTTGATTTTTCTGTTTCCTAGTTTAAAAAAAACAAAAACAACAAAACAGTTCATATTTTTTAATTTTGTGATAAGTTTATTTGGATATAATGAAAAAAGAACTATTTTATTGTGTGTCAGTCCAATCTGTCTAAGCATATTCTGTCTTTGAATGGAATCAAGACATTTCTTTTTCTAAAATTTAATGGCAATACTAAACCCTATTTTCTATTTTATTTTCCACTGCCTTATGGGAGCTGTAGTTTCTTTCTCATGAAGAAACATGCAAATCTGCTAGCCAGGAACTGAATGCAAATTTCACAACCAGGAACCTTAGTAGTGCCATTTCCCAGAAAAGGACGATTAGCTATTGTTGTAAACAATAGGACTATAACTGTGTGATTTCTTTCTCCCCATAATAATAAGCAGAAATCTAAGATGCAAATGCAAAATACAAAGACAAACGAAAGCAAGACAAAAGCAATAGGAATATCACAAAGAAAGCAAATATTGCATGGAGATTTGGGGCTTGGGTTTATATTTTCTTTGTCTTAAAATAGAAAGGTACAAGTATCTTCTTTCAAATGGGGAATTATTTAAAAGTTTTGCTTTCTTACAGCTCTAATTCTTTTAACTGGCATTTGAATAAATCTGCATTGTTAAAGGCTTTTTACACAAATGATGCCTCCTATTATTTGTATGCCACACTTTCATGTTTTCGTCTTATTTTCTCTTATCTTTTTAAATAAAAGCACTTTATTTCTTGTGCTCTCTAAAGCATAACACTTCTAAAAACAGACCACACTTGGTGTAGCAAACTGTATTTCCCATAGCTGATCAGCTGCGAGTCTTGATTTTTACTGATCTTCAGCTCTTTAAAAGCTATCAGAATTCCATTTTCTTATCTCTAATGTGAATGCTGGATTGCAAGAGGTTATTTTTCTTTAATATTTAAAGAAATGCATGTAGTTGGGAAAATTCCCTTGCAATTATTTTAATAAGAATATAAAATTAACAAGATAGAAGGGATCTTCTTGATTGCGAAAATGCGTTCAAAACATTTAAATGGGAAGAAACAGGATTTATGTGATTGTGAAGCACACACAAAAATACATGACATTTATAATATTTCTGAGAATACACCTTTAGCCCTCCTGTCTGAGTGTCAGTATAGTTCTTATTTTCCTCTCTGGTTTATAAGAAAAGACTTTTTTTAAATTTTGCTGAAGATTTCTGCAGATCAATGCAGTAGACAAATATTTGTATTTTATAATAATTAATTAAATATTGAAAACAATGAATCTTGACAAAGAAAACTGGTTTGATTATGTAAAGAACAAAATTTTAACAAATACATGCAAGAAGTAGAAAACACTCTTACCTCTGAAAATATGCTTTCAGGGAGAAAATATTGATATCATAAGCTCAGTGATCTGTTTTATCCTGCAACTGCTGTGAACTGCCAATTTCCTTGGAATTAATTGCAGGTGAGGATACTCTGTATTACTTTGATAACAGATAAGATTAATGAATCACATTTATTAATTAATATTCAGGTCAATGTTGCAAAGAATGTATGTGCAGACAAGGCTTAAAAAGTATTAGCACGTGTGTGTATATACGTGTGTGTATGCCTGTAGTTGTATACATATAAATATTCATGAGATATTACTTGGATTTCCCAAGCACAGCAGCTATTGAAATACATATTTTATGTGCTTCAGGTAAGATTAAGTGTTGGGGAGGGCTGTTTCAGAAAGGAATAGGAATAGCCAGTGCAGAAGCTGATGAGTTCTCCTCTTTCCTGACTCTTGTTTTGCTTCAAGACATTTCTTTGCCCTGTGTTCACTTTCCTGTCCCACTTTGGACAACAGTAGAAAACTGAGTATCCCCTCTACTATCAAAGTCAGAGAAAAGGGTTTCCTGCAACAGTTTTCCTTACACTATAATGCCCATACAGAATATATCATAGTCTGGAATGAAACAGTTGTTAGATTCTCTGATTTGCCTGATGTGAAGCACCATTCAAGAGAAAGTAAATCTACCCCAGTCTATGCCAGTAAATGAGAACATCTCTACAGCCTCTGAGTCTTTAAGTCTGCCCTTATTGACTGCCTTCTTTAACTGCTGAGTACTTTGAACAGTTAAGAGGAAGCAAGCAAGGCAGACAAGGGGCAGGCATAAAGGGGGCTTTATAAGCTGTTTTTAAGACCTTCAATTCAGATGCTGCACTGTGCCCCAAATGTTGCAGCTAAAAGCTATTTCCATTTTTTGCAGGCAGCCCTAAGAGACCATCAAAAGCAAAGAGTTGTTTGGCAACTTTTTCCTTCTGAAGGTCCTAATTATACAGACCTTTGTGCTACCAGGCTGCAGCAAGACTATCCCTTAATCTTCCCCTATTGAAAAAAAAAACGCTGCAAGAGAGTAGATGTATGTGGTGAAGTATCAGTCAGCATTCTAAATTTTGAAGAGTAAGAGGGAGCACACTCCCAACATTTTTTCATTATTTCAGGCAGAGACTTTTGCCTCAAAGTACAAACTTTACATTGCATTTTAGCATGTGACTTTAAAAATGCTACTCAGCAAGATTAGCCAGTCTAGTAAAAAGAAAAATAAAATCCTTGCAAAGTGTAGCCACTATTTCCTACCTGATTCGGTCTTCTGCATCATAGTAAGTGTTAAGAAATAATAAGAGACTGCTTTATTGTAAGAGTGAATATATCTTTGCACCCTTCCAGTGAATCATGAAACTGTTCTTATTACTGTTGTTAGTAAAACTCCCAAACAGAATGGCTAAAACCAGATTTTCTCGTACAACTCTTAGGGGTTTTGTCTGTACTTAAATATACATTGTATAATATAGTTTGCCTAATTTATAGGTGAATTCAACTGTATAACATTTAACATACCCTTCTTGAAAAAAAAATTAAACTTTTTTAAAATTGTAAATTATTTTCAAATAAATTTGAATTTATTAATATTAAATTTGAAATAAATTTCAAATACCAAAGTTTGTTAGCTACAACCAGGCTTCTGCAAAATGTTATAAAATGTGTTAAACTCTTCCCATAAAACATCACTTGTTAGCAAGAAGTCTCTTTTATTAATTCAAATCAATATTTTACCCTGTATGACCACAGAAATGTGTGTGTTTTGTGTGCTACCTATACACACATACAAACACACACATATATAGATACAAAAACATAACCATTTACGTGCAGGAGGTAATTATCAGAAAACACCCATTAAACCCCTATGGAGGAAATAGTTTGGAATTTTGTTTATTTGTTTCTGCTTTATTTGTCTTGGAGGGGCACTGCCTTCAATAGCTCTTCTATTTTTAGAAAACTTGTTCTTTGCTGACAGTTGGGCTATAACTATATTTCATAAACCCTAAAGCTCCCAAGTTGCTGGAAATAAATTGATTTTGTGAAAATATGCGACACACAGGTTTTCAATACGGGTCCTGAACAGCCTGTCCCTAAAGTAGTTATTTCCATTTACACCCCTGACCTGCTGGTGTCTTCGGTGATGCTGTAGTTTTTCATGTACTTCAAAAGCCACAGATCTGTTTCCATCCTTCTTAATTTAATATAAACTGCACAAGCTTCTATCAGTAAGGACTTTCATTTTTATACTTCTTCGATTTCACGACACCAATGGTTCTATATTTCACAATGTAGGGAGCAGAATGAAATTACACTGCTCTCAGACTTCAGCAATATCTGGTTTATGTGATTCAGGACGTCCACACAAAGAAGAGGTCACCCTCAATATTTCTGTAAATGGCTCTTTCTGGAGGAGTATATATGGTGAAGCTGACAAAGTGTGATTTCTTTGTTGTGTATAAAGTGGGGCAAAAGCCCCACACACTTCTGTGAGAGTGGTAAAATGCAGATGCGTAATCCAACACCCAATTATTTTGTTTTGACATAATTCTACAGAGGTCAGAAAGATTCAAATAAGAGTTCCTAAATTTTTTGCCGTCAGCTGTCTTGTATTTCACTATTGCAGTCTCTGCCAGCAGGATTTCAGCTTTTAAAAAGCCTCCTCCTTTTACACTTGAGAGCAGAAGCTGGCCTTATGTCTATGTATGTCTATAAATGACTGTTGCTATACAGAATCTGAACTATCAGATTAAATTTAGAAAACTGTTTTGTGTACCTAAGGAAATTGATATTTGTACTGAATATTTTAAATACTTCTTTAGTGTGTACTTTCTCAGCTCAGGTAATACCTCAAGAGTCTTTGCTGTAATTGGTTCACTACAGAACTGTGGTTTCTATTGTTTCAATGCCTGCAATTCTCATAGATATTTCTGTCCTCACTCCAGCCATCGAACCGTTGTAATTCTGACAAATGACTTATTTCTCTCAGTAGACTGACTCATGTGATGATTCTTCCACTACAGTGAAAAAATAAACAGAGAACACAATACACAATAAGAAAAATATTGTAACAAATATTGGTAAGAAACTATCTGAAGGAGCAGTCATTATAATCTTTTCTGGGTGATGGAATGTATAACTAGGGGGTCAGACTCTGTCAGTGAGTGTAGCTAAAGGCAGAGGTTAACAGAGTTTCTTCAAACAATATTAGTTTTATCGCATTATTGACAACACATGTTTAAAAGAATCACTATGTATTTCTCTGGCTGGAAGGTTGAAATAACAGCAATAAAAAATATTGCTTGCTTGTTACTTTAATGGGATGATAACCTCTAGCAAAATGACAGAACAGAAGAATTACAGCTCATCTGTCCCTTTGAAATTCCCCATCGTGTAGCTTGTTTCATGTTTTTGCATCTGCTTTTCTTCCTGGATATTTTAAGATCATGTAGGAGAGAGTATCACATTTGGCCAGTGGACAGTTAGAAAATTCAATAGCCATTGATACTTTCTGTCAAATTATAAAAATAAAATTTTTATTAGTGGGAAAATTAAGCTTTTGGGTAGTTTCTATAACTGAAAAATATCAAACGTGGTGTGTAGTGAAATAAATTTCTAGTCTCTTGAAAGCATGAGAAAGCTCAGAAAATTGATTAGATACTGCACATTTAAGAGAAATTCTGAACTTGTTTCTGCCATTTTGTGACCAACATTCTGTTTGTATACACATGTTAAGGGAGGAAGAAAAAAATAAGTTAAAGGAATTAGTTTAAAGGGATAACAATCTGAGATGGTGACAATGGTTCTTAAAGTTTTTTAGTTTTTTAATTTTTCATTTTTTTAGGCTTTTCTTTAAAATGTCAAAACAGGTATGTCAGTAACTGAGATGTAACTTGCATATTGCTACTTACTGAAGACAGCAAACAAAATAATGACTTCTGTAATGAAAAAATATATCAAGCTAGCAAGTACACAGAATACCAAAGGATGCAATCAACTAAATTTGTTATAAGTAATAAAGTATCTGCTCTTCAGTACAGTGAATTGTCTTTATGACCTTTATTGTTTTAAAACAATCAATTAATTCTAGGATTTCTATAATGAGTTGAAAACCCAACTGTAGCAAAATGGTTATATTTATACAGTTCTGGGATTTGTATATTGTTTTGCAGAATGAATGTGTAGACCCTAAAGTCCTTTCTGGTTTACTCTGAGAAAGAATTCAGTTATCATCAACCTTTAACATATTTTTCGTATATAAGTAAGATATTTGTTTTTAAATGAATACATGAGTGAGTTCTTTTCAGAGTCTCTTATGCAATGTTATTGTAAAACTTGTTCTTACACAGCAAAACCGTTTTCATTTCAGTGTGGCTTAACTCTTGTAAGACCCAAATGCATGCTTAGTCATGAAAGGGTGTCCACAAACAGGTGATTTCACAATTCCACATTGTTGAATTGGAGAACAAGGGAACATTTAGTTTCATGAACCAGAAACCATAATTATTTTTTTGTTATCTTCCAAAGGAGAACAGTATTTATATATCTAATTTTTAAAACAAATCAGTTCTGTTTGCCTATCCCATTTTACTTTCCACAGGTACAACTTCTTAGACTAAACACAATTGATTTTCCTACCTGTCACTTGGGTGCTCTCAATTGCTTGCTACATTTTGATATTGGAAATGTCATAGTGAAGAACTTGGATAATCTGGGTTAGAAAAAACAGAATCTGCTGTAGAATGTAGTTTCATGACTTTGCATTTAAATCAGCAGAAAACGCAATTCTGAGAATAAATCCTGTAAACAAATCAGTTATCAATATAGGTTTATAATACTCTATAATTCTATTAGTAGTAAGCGCAAGGTATATCCCAACTGCTACCTGAAGAACCTTCTACTCCAGAATAATAGAAGAAAGATATTCACTTGTCTGCTATTGACTGAACCCTTTTCTATTTTTTCCTGACAGCTACTTTGTTAAGAAAGCAAAATTGCTGACCTCAATCATTCTTTAAGATTTAGATGTCTTTCCAGCAAGGTGTGATTGACTTAAACACAATGGATATAAAGATACTGATTATCTTCATCATGTTCCATTCTTTTATCCAAAACTGAAGATTTAGTTGCCACACTTTACTTTGTGTTATATCAATATCCATACCTGTATTTTGTTAAGGAAAAATCTAATCAAACATGACGAAGAGAACTGGAATTGGAATGTACTGAGAAAATTTACTGTACTGGTGGACACCTGTTTTAAGTCTAATTATCTAATTTCAGTTAGGTTCAGAAATAACTGAAGAATAAAATATGTTTGTGTTATCAAGTAGAAAAAAGGCCTTCAAACACTGAATCAGACTTCTTCAAAATTTTTATAGACAGTAAGTAAAAAAGCCTGTTCTTATGGCATATAGCAACTTCCTTTTTTATGAACAAATTTAAACCTTTCCTGTTTGTTACTTTGACTTTCATGTAAGGCAGGGAAAATTTATTGTGCTTCTTTGGAAAAACCCCAAAGTGAGTCACTGCCAAAGGTGAGTCAAAGAGTTCAGGGCAGAAGCAGGAGGATCCATCTCGAAGTTGCCTGTTGTCGTCATTAGAACATCTCTCTGCCATGCTCTTTACAGGCTCCTATGTGTTTTCCATCCCAATTTCTTGTTTCTCATACCAACTTACACACACAGCAAAATTAGTAACACAATGAATTTCTGTTGGGTTGTCTGATGCTCTGTAATTCTGGTCTTCTGCTGAAAACAAACCTGTAACCTCTTAACACTAATGATGTATTCCCTGAAAGAGTTATGAGTTTTACTGAAGGAGACTAAATTACAATTGACTTTTTACTAACTGAAGTGAAGCTGGAAAGAATAAACTGAGTATTCTGATGTAGCAATCTTTCTCCTTTCTCGCACTCTGTTCCAATCATTCTCAAATTTAAAAAGAAAAAAAAAAAGCTGCTGCTGGATAGGGTCATGAAGAAGACAAGTGAGGCAGCAGTTCCAGTTGTTCCTCAAAATCTTGTACTACTAAAATTTCAATAGGAAATGTGCATAAAGGAGAATTTATTGTTTTGTTTGTAGCTGGAGGGCTCACATTTGAAGAAATATTTAAGTCTCCTGTATTTCTTTATTTTTTCCTTTAGGGTTTGAAGATACTTAATGATGATATTTACTTAGCTTTCATATCAATATCTCTATCTCTTGACAATGCTTCACTTGACTGATAGTGTTTCTTTCTCTCAATGCAAAGAGCAAAGAGTTGTATTGAGTTTGCTAGGGGTTAGGCTAAAGCCATTGGGACTGCAGGCTTCGATTTCAGGTTTAGTACCATAAATCTCTTTTAGTTATTGAATGTCTATTGAGGAAAATTTATGAAAAATTGCACATATAAAAATAAATTCATGAAATAGGTGTTGCTTTATCTGTCAGAATGTGCAATAGAGTACCTAGCGGTTGTCTGCAACGTTCACATTTTGTGGTTAGAATGTAGCAGCTTGTCGTTATCTCAGAAAAAAAACTTCCCAGTGCACATAGTTTAAACCAAATCAGGACAGAAGTGGGTTGTTGATTTATTAACAACACATAATTAACTGGCAATACTGAAAACTGAACTATAAATTTAGGATGGGTATCAACAATTCAACAGATAAACAATGTTAGTTAGCCACTTACAAAATATTAATAGAGCTACAAATTTCTAAGCATATTTCTATATCTAGACCCAAACAGTTCTAATCCCACGCATATTCATGCAGTTACATTTGGGCTACCAGCACGCCATCTTTTCTGGGGGATAGTGCAGGTTCCCTGAGTGCACACCCCTCCTTCAAGAGATGTGGCTGCTCCAGCTCTGTGTGTTCTCCTGCTGCTTCCTACCACCTGCTCACCAGCAAGGGAGCACTCCACAAATTTCCAGACGCACCCCGAGATGTGGGCCCTGCTTGCTGTGTCCCGCACTCACTGCCTTAGCTGGATGCAGGCTGCCCTCAGCGCCCCACAGGGAGGCTGCACCACCAGCCCTAGGCAGAGATTGCAATGGTGACCGCCAGCAGTGTCAAAACAGGGGCCGACTGCTGCTGTTTTCACTCTGAGGTCTCACCATTTCCAATTTCTTTGCTTCTTCTATGCTTTTTTTTCGGGCTGACTCCTGTATTTCAGAAGTCCCTTTGTGAGTATTTGGTTACTGTTCAAACCAGCTGATGGTCATCTTCCTCTTAATGGGCATTGTTATCCAGGTCTTTTAGAAAGGTTGAGCCATGTGATCATCCCCATACTCAAAAGTTTTAGATTGAACTCGCAACATAAGCAATTGCATAGTCAAAGCAGCATAATTATCTATCTACGCAAACAATTATGATCTTTGAATTCACCTGAAATTCAACAAGGAGAGACGAGCAATAAAGGAGTCTCATGAGCCCAGATTCTTCAAAGGCAGACTAAGAATTTCATCTAAGGAGCTGCCGGTCAATAGAGAACTCTTCTGGTTGATTACCGTATTAGCTACACAGACATCAAGCATGTTCTGTTAAACCTCAATAAACCTTGGGACATCAGTGTTTTGATCTTTCTTGAAACTGAAAGGATTATAACTAAATGTCTAATTGGAGATAACAGGACATAGTAAAAGAAATGTTCTTTAGAATTAAATTCTAGCTCCATGTGCAAAATCTGAAATGAAGTATTATTTCACATGCACGTGCGCACACACATACACAAAAGCAGTTGTGAGAGGACATAATCCTCATTATGTTTCTCCCAAGTCTTTCTGAAATGCCTTTCCCAAGACAGTTTAATGAAGCACTTTTAAGGCACTTTTCTGCATCTGTCATTTGTTCACTGCCCGGCGTTAATTTAATGTTCTCAGTGCTCGCAATCATCTGGTTGAACTCTTGGCATTTAATAATTTTCTATTATTTCTGTCTTCCTGCTTACAGAAGCTCATTCGATACTTTCAGAGGTAGGCTTACATTATTTTTAGTTAGGGTGGATCCTCTTATGGCCAGGATGGCTTCTTAGAATGTCACCATTAAATTTCTGTCTGAATGGGTTTGAGGTTTGTTTTGTACTTCTGTCTCTTAAAACAGATTATGATCCAGCTTTTGCTCAGTATTTTCATTCAAACATTTTGACCTCCATTTACTGAAAGCCATTAATATTTAGTTCAGAGTTTTGTTGTGACCAAAAAGTGGTAGACAGGTATGTAAATACCTAGAGACTGGCAGAATAGGCATCAATATCTCAGATAGTAACTTCATTCCTTCTTTTGATTCTGTCCAGTACTGAAAAAATTAAATGCACACAGGTTTATATCATAGATTTCTGGAAACCCACATGGTGGATTCGTGGAGTGGTTAGGGGTGTCCAGAGAAAGGTGCCTTCTCTCCACTGCCAGTAGAAACAATTGCAAAATTAAAAATAAAGAAGGTAGAAATGAGGGTGGCTTCCAAGGTCATGAAGGATGTTAACACTCTGAAGGAGGAATAACATTTCATAATAAGGAAATGTTTTTCATAAGAGGAAAAAATGCATATGTTTTGTCTTAATAACATGTTCTGGATAAGCAAACTGAGCAAACAAAACATAACAAGAAATACAATGGTCGTAATACAAGTGTATGTCACTCCAGATTGCAAAAAGCAACCAGTTCTCAAGACCCATAAAGAAAGTCCTACTTCATATTTTAATGGAGTTTTACTAATAATTAAACTCAGAAATTTGGTGTTTAGTCATGAGAACTTACTCCAGTCTTGTTCAGTACTCTTCATATAACGTAATCCCTTCCCCTTCATATAAAAATAGGTGCATCAAAATAAGAGGAGCAATTCTTTGGAGCATGAAAATTATTATTTTTAATCTGATGTAAGAGTTTTAATCTCTCTGTAAGAGTGGACTGGCGACTGAATGAATGACAGATGCTCTCTTTAACCTCTCTCCCTTCAGAGAAGGGAGCGAAGAATGAAAGAGATTTATGGATTGAATAAAGAATCTAAACTGCTTTAATGAAATATTAATAATAAAATAATAATAACAAAATATAATATTAATAAGAAAATAATGGAATATATACAATATATACATATCCGTATCAAGCTCCCAGGATGACGATCATGTCACTGGGAGGCACTGGGAAAGTCTCAGACTGAACTCAGAGATGGATGGGAATTTGATTCCAGATCTGGATTCAGGAATGCACAGATTGGCATCAAAGGCAGACGAACAGAGTCCTCCTCAGATGCCAGCCATTGAAGATGACCCTTTGATCNTTTTGAGTCACCTGTCCTTTCCGTTCCTCCCCGCTGGTGTGACCCCTCTACGCTCTTCTGCTTCCAATGCTCCAACAGGGCAAATAACAAAGTTAACTGACCTGAGCTGTTAGAGCAATAAGTATAAGCAAGAGCCTCTCTTCATACCATTTCTTGGTATTGACTACAAACATCAGACCTTATCTGCTAGAAGCGGACACTCTCTGAAGAATATGCCATTAATTTCAGGGAGTTAGAAGAGGCTTAACTGAAAAATAAAATTACTGAGCAGAAAATTGGTCCTGTTTTACCTCAAACCAGGACAGAGTTACAGAGGCAGTTGTGCTCTCCAGTAAAATTAAATAAACTGTTTGTCTTTTCATTCCATTATGATCCAAAGTAGCAAGTTATCCAGGAAGATTTTGTTGCTTACATCAATGTTTACATCATAATGATGATCTTGGTGACAGGTTTAGGATATCTCCTCAAGGTACAATTCGAACAAAATTCTATTACTAAAATCATTCCTTTTAAATTTATCTTCCATTAATTAAAGAAATGATTAATTAATTGACTGTAATCAATCTTCCCCATTAGTACTCAGTTCTATTTCAAAAATATCTGAAAGAAGGGAAAATTCGTACCACATATACTTAATGAGTTACTTGTTCTATTAATATGTAATGTGGGGTCCCTACAGAAATCAAAATGCACTGAAACGCAGACTATCAGAAAAGGTGTTATATATACTGTTCTAAATTTCTATGTGGCAACTTTTTACAGAGCCATGAAAAGGTTTATATTGTAATTCATGCTACTGGAGAAAAAAAGAACAAAAAAAAATACTGCAGGATTCTGAAAGGCCTCTAAAAAATGTGTGGTTTGTAAAATGTTATGGCATAAATTTATGACTACAGTTCAGTTAGTTTCATGAGAGAAGTCATAAACAAAGGAAGAATAAGTGGTATTTCAGGGTCCGTCTTTAATCTTCTGAGATATCTATTCTGAAAGAAGCTTAAGAGTATTCTGTTGGCAGCCTCCACTAAGATGAAGGTCAGCATATGAAGTTGTTTACTAAGTTGGTAGGTAAATAAGAGAGAAAGCGTGTCTCAATTTCTATTTTGAAACTTCAAGGGCAGCTATGGTGTCTTGAAAGGTAACTATTGATATTCCACTTGCATTATGTAATACAGCCAATAAAACATGAGGGTAAATAAGTATTGTGACCAAAACAAGGAGTAGGTCTCTGAAACTTGCTTCTGTTGGAAAGAATGCAACCTACAGAACAGCTTCAGCCGAAGGGTGGCCAACTTGAGAGAGAAATCACTGTCTGACACCTGAAAATTGAGTGAAGTTTTCAGGCAAAAATTAATGCCTTTGATTTTGCTGTATTATTATACAAATGCTGCAATGGGATATTTATGTATTTTTTACTATTCTTATTCCTAAATCTTCTCTATATGTGAAATCTCTGAATAAATGAGCAAATGCTAGACACTGCTTTTCTGAGAACAGGGCTTTCACACCGAGTAGTACCCTCAGCAATTAGCATGAACTG
Organism: Stercorarius parasiticus; assembly: GCA_013396915.1. NCBI lineage: Eukaryota > Metazoa > Chordata > Aves > Charadriiformes > Stercorariidae > Stercorarius > Stercorarius parasiticus. The sequence goes on from VWZL01004134.1 coordinate 150,071, forward strand.
TTAGGTGTTCTAGTACTATGGACTGAGACTTCATCCTCATGACAGGACCAGTTTGGGGACTAGCAGCCACAAATTTGGAGAAGAATCTCTTTTGGCAAACAGAAAAGAATGTCTAGAACATGCTCGTGAATTCACTAAAAGGCACACGTTCATCACAGGCACATTGCTAGAAACTTTCTATGCCTTAATATGGAATCACATTTCAGTTGACGGAAAGAGAGAGAGAGAGATGGCTTGCAAAAGACTTGTAATTTTATGTTCACGGTTAAATTAAAAAAGCTGATTCTACTCATATTGAAATTAACAGCAAAAATTCCAGCTCATTTCAATGACAGCTGGATTGGTCTATAAATGTCCCTTTGTTATGCTTATTCTGCTGTGCATAGTATGTTTTCCTTTAACAACATTCTGTAATTAACAACAATTTGACAGACTGAAAGATCCCACTGTTTCATACTTGTTATTGCTGCACAAAGCTGAATTGTGGGTTTTGTTGATAGAGGGAAATTGCAGTTAAGTGAAATGTGCTCTCTTTCCCACAAAATAGCTCTTTCAGTATAACCGTATGATGCTCATACTAAATAACTACTTGCTGATTATAAACTCATAAGATTACCATGCTGAAGACTTTTTACTATGCAAACACAAGAGTATCCAGAATTTGCTGAAACTGGCAAATTCTGACTTAACTATGCATTAAAAAAAACCAGCATTCCTTCCTCCACCCAAGATTGATCATTTGTTCTTATTACATGATTTTTCGAAGTGTTAAATTAAATCCTTGCTTGGGATAACTCTTCTATTTTGTCTACCTGGAAGGTGAGATTGCCATTTTTCCAATAGGAATTATTTGGACAATTAGTGATTTAAAAATTTAATTTAGTGTGTTCTTACTTCATTTCTTTAAGAGATCAAGACATTGCTTTCAAAGCATTGACCTTGTTTGCAGAATGCACTCCAGAGCATTAAAAGGAACCAACAGACAAGGATTTATTAGTAGAAGTCTTCCATTGTTTACTTTCTACTTTGAAATACATTTTGCTGTATTTAATTCAAAAGGGTATCCAATACAATTTTCTTTAATAATATATTTGCTTACAGAACAAGTAAGTAGATGACATTCCTCCACTCATATTTAAACACGTCTAAGGCTACTTTGATGTTAAAATGTTTAAGAGAAGTTGAGTGCTTGTGTGCTTTTAATCTTGTATGAACAAAGGCTTAAATATCAATATATACCTTTTGAAACATCGTCTATTTGGTTAGATTAATTCATACAGATTGAAATTAGTGTAGACATCAACAGTCAAGCAATCCCTCTTTCTATGAATCTCTTCCACAGTAGTTCTTGAACCTGTTATCCAGTTTCAAAAACCATAGAACATAAAGATTAGTAAATAGTAACGTATTTATGAAAATACTCAGGAATGTGAGAGATTTTTGTGAGTGTTCAGAATGTGAAAAAAATTGCACTGTAAATTTGCAATCTCAGAATTTGGCCTTAACTGATATAAATTGGGATCCAACACTAATAACGTCCCTCACCTTTTCAGCCACACTTTTCCGTAATGTCCTTTTAATCAGGCCTAGTACACTTTCAGTTAGCAGAAGAAAAAATCACAAAATTATCTGGCTAAAACATATCACTTATGGTCAATATGAAGTCACATATATGTTGATGATGGAACAGGAGAGAGAGGGAATATGTAAAGTGGTATGACATGAGAGTGCAAACCCCTAATGACAGTCTGGATTTAAAGCAGCTTCTGTTGTTGAGCTTCACCATAAGCACCAGAGACTCCACCCAGATAATAATAATCAATAATAATAATTGATAACAATCAATAATAATTGATTATATGGAAATGTCCACCTCAAATACTCCAACAACAGACACTCCAACAGCTAATAAGCCAGACTTTAGGCAGCTCTACTCCTGGAACAAAAGTCATTAAACAATTACTCCCTTGTTCCAGAGGGAAAAAAAAGTCCTAACTGTATCAGGGGACTAATTTTGTTTTGTACAGTAAAGTATCACAGTGAAAAGCTTTGGGTTTGGAAATGAACCTCTAATCTTTTTAAGTTTAACCCTCACAGATAAGCTAAGAATTTGGGAAAATACCAAGAATGCTAAGTCAATCTGTAATATTGATTCAGGCTGCAGCTCAATAAAGCAACAGTCATCTTAAGTACATGCTTCAACTTATTTATGTACATTTTAGTCCATAATAGAGTCTCACTCAAGCTTCTATTTGGATCTGTAGAGGTGTCACAGTTTGTTTCTGCAGACCAAGCTACAATTGTATAGCCACAGAGCTCTGTACCATTCTTTCTGTCAAAATGCTAATGAGACTAAAAGTAAGCTTTTCTCTCCTGAGAAAACGTTAACATTTATCAACTCTCAAACAGTAAGAAATTTTTCCTCTTGCACCATTCACCATCTCAATTGTCCTCCTCTGGACAAACTCTAACAGTCTGATGTCCTTCTTACATTGAGGTGCCCAAAACTGCACACAGTACTCAAGGTGGAGCCGCACCAGTGCAGTGGTAAGTGGGGCAATCACCTGCCCCGACCAGCTCCTGATTGGAGGCAGTAAAGAAGACAGAGACAGTCTTTCCTCAGTGGTGTCCTGTAACAGGAGAAGAGGCAATGGACAGAAATGGAAATACAGGAAATTCCATTTGAACACAAACATAAAAAATTACTGTGAGGTTGGTCAAACACTGAAACAGGTTGCCTAGAGGGGCTGTAGATTCTCCACTCTCTGAGATATTAAAAAAACTGACTCATCATGGCCCTGGACAACCTGCTTCAGCTGAACCTGCTTTGATCAAGGGAGTTTGACGAGGGAGTTGCCAGAGATTCCTTCCAACCTTCATGATTCTGTGATTCTGATCCACAGGTCACAGTTACATAGTCATTTTGAACAAATTGCAGATTTCAAGGAAATTCATCCAACTTCAATCACTATTTGTATTGTGCTAAATAGCAAATTACATATGAATCTAGTTTTGACTGTGACATTTTGACTTTGACATTCAGAAACTTAACATAGGACCAAAAAGCACGACTGTTCTGGGGCAGACCAAAGGTCCAACTCATTTACTGACTGCTACCTGACAGTGAGGAGGGTCAGATGCTAAGCAGAAAAGTACAAGAACAGTCAAGCCTACAGTAGCACTCCCCTTGGTATACTTCCTCACACCAATTTGCTATATTGCCTCTCTCTTTTTCTTGACATCCAAAGCCCTTTTACAGATGCTAGATAGGATTTTGAAGCCCACAGATAGAAGCACACAGGTAAAAAAGAGCTTGGAAAGAAGTGAGGTGTAAGGAGGGAATAACTGCTGAATTCCTCCCTTGCAAGGCAGCATATAATCAAAAGACTAAGATGACATACGCTTTGAAACACTGATAATTCAAACTATTACACGCTATGTTCTTTGATGGTGATTTTCCATCGTCTGACCTGCACAGCTGTGGAATGGGGTTTACTGCGCCTCAGATGAGTATCCTAGCGAGTCAGTCTCTGCATGAGAAAGGCGTTCCTTTTCTTTTGGATGCTGGAGTTTGGAAGTACCACTTCTTCCAAAGAACATTGTCCTTTATTCCCTATCTGCATGATAGGTCTACATGTTTTAAATGGAAGAATGATCTCATTATATGATACCAGATTTGGTGAGTTCAGTCACAGGTTTTAAATGCTTATGATATAATGCAATTCTAATTCAGTAGTCCCAAATTTCTTTTTCCTGACTTTTCCACTTACTTCCAGAAGCCTTATTCTACAGTCATCACTTTACATGTAGGCTTTCCTCTTTGTAGATAAAAGTCAGACAGGGCCTGTTAATTTTAGCAACAATCAGATTCTATATAAATGTGTAATAAACTCAAGTTACTGTAACAAAGTCTGTGTACACAGTAGCAGAATACTTCCTATTCAGCTCCAGTTATACCTCAAGTGAAAAGAAAAGCAAAACTGTAACAGAAATCTTGGAGCCTCATTGTCACAGATCACAAAATGAGGGCGCCTTATTTTTTGTAAGTTAAGGAAATAGGCTGGAAGCTAATTGATAAGCATATACTTCCATTTCTTTATGCAGCAATACCATATTGCACTGTGTGTTCAATTATCTCAGCCCTGAATCAGTACTGATCTCTGAAAATTGCTCAAGCTAGGCAGCTTGCTCAGTGCAGTTTTTCTGAATGTCACAGGAGATGTTAATCCTTTTTCCGAAGGTAGAATGACAATGCTTTGGCACTTGACTGTTTATGTGACACCAGGATGAAGGCAGCAAAACTTAGGCATAAAGCCCAAGACACAAAGTTATGATTTTGGATCATAATCATTAGGCATTGTGAGTGGTGGTGGAAGAACTGGTTTCATAGAACATGCATCCATTTCCCCTTCTCTGTAGAAGACCTTGAAAAGGATTATGGATAGGGAGCAAACGTGTATGAGGAAGTTATTAGCACTGCTTCCTAACATATGGGAGTAGCTTATTGGGTCTGCTGTGCATCATTAACACCTTCATAAAGTTGCTTGTATGCAATTAATTATGTAATTGCAAATTGACCTTTAAAAGATTGATACCACAAAGTAAAGCAGTATCTTCATTTACTGTCAGATAAAATAATAAAGATGACACACATTTCTAGACTTAAAGGCGTTTATTTTTCTAACATAAATCTTTTCAGTACAAATATTTTCCAAAGACCCTTTTAATATAAAAATACTAAAATATCTGCCAGGGAATTAATATTATTATAAAAAGTTTTGAAAGCTTTTGCATCACTGCTGTTAACATATTTGTCTGCAATCTGATTTCCTTCCTCTCTTCCTGAAGGGCAGCATAGCTGATTACAAATAAATGGAATTATTTCTGAGTAGAATCACAAAGCTCATGGAAATGCGTACTTCACATGATATATGAATGCCTTGGGCATTACATTTCTGCTACCCTGAGGCACTGATACTCAGTTTTACTATAGCACTGTTAGTAAGAGAAAGCAATGCGGTACCCTTCTATAGCTTGATCCTTTAAAGTCTGGCTTTAAAAGTCTTCAGCATGACAGATTTTCACTAAAACAACTTGGCAGCTCAAAAACCTTAGAATAGTCTGAGTTGTAAGCAAAAGACAGAGATACAGTTCCCTTCTTCTTTGTACACATTGTGACACATCCTTGCAAAACACAAACTCTCCAGAAAGAAAGCCATGTTCCTGTTAAACCTAAATTGTTACTCTGTCAGGGCAGTCAGTTCCACTCCTCTCAGCAGAAACTCCAGAGAGAAGAGAATATGTAAACAGAAGAAAAAGCATTACACTCAGTTTTCTTTCCGATCATGAGGGCAATAATGTGTTTCATGCGTTACAGTTTAATAACTTCCAAATACAGAAACTATATACAGTCTCTTATTTATTATGGATTTTAAACTCCTAGTTCCTGATGACCTCAAGAAAAGGTAATATATCTGCATTAATACATGAACACCCCAGAACTTTTCCCCTGAATGGTTTCATTCTCCTGGCGTGTGCATGACAGTACCCTTAGTGATTTCTGAGGAGTTACTATAAATCGAGGGATGATATCTACAGACTGCAAACGACATTTTTCTCTTTAGATTAAAAAAAATGGAACCACATTCCTCTGGCACCTAAGAATACCTTTGTACCCGCTCAAAAATTTCAGCAGTTTTTTTTTCTTTTCAGAGTTCATGGTGCAGTTATTACTTTTGCATATTGCACACATCAGTAATCTCAATTACTGTAGGATAGAGAATGTGTACTCAGTGTGCACAGACAGATACACAATTAAAATATCTGCATTTTCTCTATGATTAGGAAAGAACTCAAAAGCCAAGTGGCTTGTAGTGTGGGAACTGCACAGCAGCTGGAGCAGGGTGTTCAGACTGATGACAGTTGGTGTCCTGATAGCTTTGACAGTAGGTTAAAGCACCTGTGCAGGGACAGCTGTAATTTAGTATTTTGGATGAGAAAATACAGAGGGACTTTGCACAGGCTTTTTTTTCCACTTCTACCAGCGATGTAATGAGTTCTTCTAGGATGGATTGGGGTAGAAGAGTGGAAGGAAAAGAACTGCGGAAAAATGGGAGAAAACAAGTCCCGGGTTCTTGATTACATGCCACTGTCCAGGAAAAAGACATAGATCATATACTTCTGTGGGAAATTCTCAGTAAAAGGAGAACATGTAGTCATGGTCTGGTTTGGGGCTGTGGTAGCCTCTGTTGCTCTATGGAGAACTCTCATTCCCCTAGGGAATAGGCCAGATGACTTCATAATTCAAGATCTACTGACTTCTTCAGTTGACTGACAGGCTGACAGAGCCCTGAAAAACCAGCTGCCCTCTGTTGCCGATGAACAAGTTGAGAGGTGTTGGAGTTGATATTTGACATATCTGAGGACAAATCTGTCTCAGAGCAGGCTGGAGACGTCCATCATGGTATTGATGTTTAGTTTAAATCTCTGCTTGAGAGGTTCTGCAAACTCAAAGGTGAGTATACATGGTCCAATGACGCAGGTGGTCTCTTGCCAGACCCCCTCTCTCAGATCCTCCAAAAAATTAGTGGTGAGCACAAGCAGTGCATGTATTCATTTGCTTTACTGTCCACCCTTCATACTGCCCTACATCATGCTTACTCTGTCCATGTATCCCTCCAGAATAAATCCTCAACTCTTCTTCTTGCTCATTCACTAGCTACTCACCCCATCCATGATCCTATGCTGTGTCTAAAATGTTCAGCTAGTTGTACTGCTTTATTTAGTCTCTCCTATCAGGTACTGATGTTAATCTCTGAAAAATTGTTCTTACTATCCTTTTGCTTTCTCTTAACCTGACTACTACAATGAATACACAGGAGCTGAGTTTTGCAGCTTGGTGATCATGCCTCATTTTTGAATTGTCCAGGAAAGTAGGTATAACCTGGTCATACTAAAAATAAGAACATGTTAGACCCGACAGGATCAGGAGAAAATGTGCTCATCTATGTGAGAAAGGCACCTTACATTTTTAGGGTCCTTTCCTTTCAAACATCTGACTGTATGTAGCAGTACACTTCAGGCGGATGATGGGCCTGGGGAGGGCGTTACACTCAAAATCTTGTGGTGCACAAAAGGGAACACATAATATATATAGTGAAGAATTTGGGAGTCCAATGAATGCTTTAACAGTCTAATAGTTTAAGTTACATAATATCTGATAGATATTATACAAAAGCATGCTAGTTTCAAATCCTTTTCTTTGGTATTAAATACACTGTTCCAGTGCTCCTCTGGGTCCTAAAGTTGACAGTTTTATTCTTCCTCAAGAAGTGAGGGGGAAATTTTGGAGAGTCATAGGCATTCTGGAGTCTTTACAGGAGAAATATGGTCCTTGTGGGGATCAATTCTGCTTCACCTCTGGCGTACACAAGGAGCTAGGTTTATAGGTGTCCTTATGACACTGTACATCCTTCTCTGGGCAGGTAGGGCAGCATGGCTGTCACTCACTGGCCACTCTTAGTGATTGTGACACCCAAGGCTGGAGTTTGTCACTCGGCAATGACCGCAGATGCTCACACCGTTACCACAGATGATACCACACAGCCCCAGCTCACCCCAGGGAGGTTAGAGTCACTCATCCCCCGGCCAACGGGGTGGCCAGTGCCACCCAGCCCAGGACAAAGACCAGGCCTCACAGGCCCCAGACCCTGCACCCCAGGGCACCCCAGGGCTGGGGACTTCTGCTAGTGATGGTGAAAATCACATTTACCATGTTATTGTCGTTGCCCTCAGTGAACTGATAGGCCCCGTGCTCCCACCCATCCCTGCCCAGTCCATCATGGCCAGCCACAGCAGCAGAACCTCGGCTGTAACTGCTGGGCAGGAGCCAGGTGAGAGGGAACCTGGAGAACCAACAACAGGGCTCTTCTCCTGTGCTTGGGAGCCACCTCAGGAGCCCTGGTCCTCAGCCTTGGCCTTGCTCAACTCCTTGGGGTGCAGTGGCACTGTGCCCACTGGGAAGGGGAGGCCACAGCCCCACTGCCCTGTAGGCTCCTGCCAGCCCACCTGGACCCTATATTGACCTCATAATAGTCCTAAATACCCACAGGGAGACGGAAATATCATAACAATTCCTGCCATTTCACTTCCAATGCCCTAGCAAAACTAATAACTTGAAGCAAGAGGAGGTAAGCCAATGCTTGGGACGCACAGATAGAATTGTGGGCTATGGCTGCTCGTTGATCCCAGCTTTGAGTGGAGCCAGAAGAGATGATGCTGTCAAGGGGTTTCCAAGTGTGAGATACTCTCTCTGCCAAGCTGAGGGCATTTATCTGGACCTGAGACGTGTCAGGGAAGGAGGCTGGTTGTGAAGGTAAAGTGAAGGTAAAGTTTATATTCCATTGCTGTGTACCATAAGTTTACAAATGTATTCCATTGTGGTGGGTTGACCTTGTCTGGCTACCCCCCCCCCACTGAGCCACTCTCTCACCCCACCTCCCCAACAGAACAGGGGAGAAAAAAACATAAAAAAGATCTTGGGTTGAGATAAAGACAGGGAGATCATTTACCAGTTACCATCATGGGTAAAATAGTCTTGACTTGGGGAAAATTGATTTAATTTAATGCCAGTTAAATTTTTTTTAAGCAGTGACAATCAAAACTAAAACACTAAATCTCTAGACAAAACTTTCCCTCCCCTCCTTTTCCCAGACTCAGCTTCACTCTTTCTTCCCTGACTCCTCTACCTCCCCCTGCTCCAAACAGCACAGGGCTGCCCAGAGAGGTGGTGGAGTCTCCGTCTCTGGAGACATTCAAAACTCCCCTGGATGCATTCCTGTGCAACCTGCTACAGGGGACCCTGCTTTGGCAGGGAGTTTGGACTAGATGATCTCCAGAAGTCCCTTCCAACCCTACCATTCCGTTATTCTGTGTGATTCTGTAGGGGGACGGGGAATGGGAAGCTGCAGTCAGTCCATAACAGCTCCTCTCTGCTGTTCCTTTCTCACAATTTTCCCTGCTCCGCCGTGGGGCCTTCACATGGGCTGGAATTCTCCAGGGAATATCCACCCGCTCCAGCCCAGGCCCTTCCCAGGGGCTGCAGGGAAACCCCTGCCCCAGCGGGGTCTCTGCCGGGGCCGCAGGGGCAGCTCTGCGGGGGTGCCTGGAGCCCCTCCTCCCCTCCTCCCGCTCTCCCCTCGGGGCTCGCAGGGCTGTTTCTCACCCGGTTTCCCTCAGCCCTGGCTGCCGGGCAGCGTTTGGCCCTTTCTGACACAGGCTTTCCCCGCGGCGCCCGCCCGTGGCTGAGGGGCTCAGCTGTGCCCTGCGCTGGGGCCATTGGAGCCGGCTGGAGCCGGCTGTGTCCGGCACGGGGCAGCCCCGGCACCACAGGGGCCGCCTGGCAGCACCCAACACTACCCAAATCCTAGCACCCACTTAGCCTCATAAAGACTTTCTTGATTATATACATTTTTACACCCCTAATTTTGCTTGTTGAGAGCATAGCTGTGAGTATGCACAGGGAAGGATCAAGCACACAATTTTTTCCCGTATTTCTGAGCTAGTTTAACTGTATGTTGAGTCCTTGGCATCCTGAGCCTGATCCTACTTGTTGCCATTAACTGTTTGACAGAGTGCTGATATATTGCACTAATTTATTACTTTTTCATGGCAGTTGTGGCAGCACTTTAGTAACAATACACCATTGCAGTCTTTTAGATGCCAGTTCAAGGAATAGAAACTGGATCAACTTGTAGCACCCATGGTCTAGCTAGCCCTACCCAGTCTGTGCTGTCAGTCATCGACTGCCCACAGGGAATTCACTTTGTGTTAAGCTCAGAATGTGTGTCCTGGTTTGAGGTAAAACAGAACCAACTTTCTGTTTTGTAATTCTACTTTTAAGCTGGGCCTCTTCTAACTGACTGAACTCTGAAATTAACAGCATATCGTTCAGAAACTGCTCACCCTCAGAGTGATAAGACCTAATTATACCAAGGAATGGTATGCACAGAGGCTCTTGCTTATACTTATTGCTATAGCAACCGAGGTCAGCTGACCTTGTTATTTGCCCCATTAGAGGGTCGGAAGTGGGGAAGCGTAGAGGGGTCACACCTGTAGCGAGGAGCGGACAGGACAGGTGACCCAAAACTGACCAACAGGGTATTCCATCCCATCTGCATCATGCTTAGTATAAAAGCTAAGGGATCAAAAGGTCAACTCTCTTTCTTCAATGGCTGATGTCCGAGAAGGACCCTGTCTGTTCTGCTTTTGATCCTGATCTGAGCATTCCTGACTCCAAGATCCAGAATCCAGCTCCTGTCCATCACTAACTCCAGTCTGGAACTTTCCCTGTGCCTGCTGGTGACACGATTGTCATCCTGGGAGCTGGATACAGTTTTGTATATATTGTATACTTTTTTTAGTTATTATTCTATTATTATTTACTATTTTCTTATTTATTATTATTTTCATTAAAGTAGTTTAGTTCTTTTTCTAAACTCGTAAATCTCTTTATCTCTTCCTCTTCTCTCTTTGGAGGGGTGGAGTGGCATCTGCCATTCTGATTGGCCAATCTGGTCAAAACCACGACAATGTGCAATGGCAGAAAGGTGGATGAAGTGGCCCTGCTGCTGCAAGTCACGGCTCTAGCCACCTCAGAAGTGGACGGCGGGGCAGGATGTGTAACCAGCCATCCGTCTGTTTCCTTTCAACTGTTAAGCAGGATCACAGGAAAACGAGAACAGTGAACAGGACTGTGCCTGAGTTTGGCTAACTTCTAGCAGTTGAGAATCATTCTTTCTTGTCATTGCAGACTGCTAGCCTGCCTTGAGACACTTGTCCTTTCTGATTCAGCCTTACTTTCTTAGTCTGTCACACACTGTAGTCATATCTTCACATCTTGGACTGCTTTGCTTGTTTTGCTCCCTAGACTAAGGGAGGCTCATGCCTTTTATTATGTCCACTGCTGTCACATTCAATGTACTAAAAATTGTATAAATGTAGACACCACATGGCTCAACAAGCTTAATCCTCAAAAATATTTTCATTCTTTTTTTTCATTTATTGTGCAGAGGATAGGGCTCTTAAAATCTTTAGTCCAGTTATTAATCTAGATGTATATAGGAAAATCACACAAAGAATTAAATAAATGCACTAAAGAAAACAAAGATAATAACACAAAAGTCCCATCTTTCTGCTCTACTTTTGAAAGTTACTATGGAATTCAGTCATCAAGGAAAAACTCAGTGACTTCTAGATTAAACTGTTCTTTTTTCATTAGCAGTTGACAATTTACAGAGAATTCAGATACTGTGAGGTTCCTTTTTTATGTCAATGGAAATGCTTTGCCACACGTCTTCTGCAGTATTTAATTAGCATTTTATTAGGAATAGGCCTGCAAATCTACGTTCAATGGACTTTACAGGAGCTGACTGGAATTTACAGGGCAGTTGCACTGATGAAGGAGGAAATACACAACTGGAGTTGTTCTCTTTTTGCTGTGTTGTCTCTCTGGGAATAACAGGATTAAAAATTGTGGAGATGTATCTTTGCTCCTGAAATCAGCAAACAGTTCTGAGTAGATACATGAAGCATATCTTCCAATTAAGACAGTGCTGATTTAACAGCCATTCTATCTGAATGGGATAGTGTTTTAAATCATAGAAGATTAAAACAAAAATAAAAGGATAAGGTAAGAATGTTTAATATCGTGCCTCTCTACTGTTTTATTAAATCTTGAATGCTCTTTTAATTGCAATTTTACAGCTTATTTCCTTACTTTTTATTTTAAGTCTTTCATATTGGTCAAGCAAATGTGCATGACACTCAGTTCCAAGGACAGAGAAGTTCCATACATATTCAGGAAGCTTCTTAAAGACATTGTATTTATAAGAGACAAAAAAATCCATTTAATTAAATTAATTATATATTTATCAATTTCTGTACATTTTAAACTATAAGGATGTATGGATTTATTCTTAGAGAATGAGGTGTATTTATTTCTAAATAAACAGAAAAGTAATTTATTTTAAAGATGTCATTTGAAGGTTTAATTGCTTATTTGAATCTTAGTGTTAGCCAAGTTCTCAGCACATTAATTTATTTATTTCAGTCTAATAATTTATTTCCTGCATTGATTAAAACTTTGACCCTACACACAGAAAAGAGTAACTTTATTTACAGTAGTAGCCTAATTTAATTTACTTGGAGTACTTGCAATGATAATTACCCAGCAGTCAATGATTTTAAAAAATGCAAATTTTAACAGTATTATACAAATTGGCAAATAGCTTTTTATTCAGAAATAGATAAGAATGTTCAGAATTTGGCAAATGATGTGTGAATAGTAAGAAATATATCAAATTCTACATTTAATTATATTTGCAAATATTTGTTTCTGCAATGAAAAAAGTTTTACATGAAAGGAAAGAAAAAAGGGATGAAATAACTTGTAAAGACAAGTAAAATTATTATTTCTGTCACAAATATACTTTGAATTATTTATATAGAATGGAAAAGAAAAACAAAATTAGTAATTTAGCTTCCTGATCTGGCTTGTCACACGTGCAAGTGTTTATATAGACACAACAGCTATCTAGGTTCAAGACCACTCCTTGCAATAACAGCCCATACTTACTCCAGCATGAACTGGGTAAGGAATTTCAACGCGAAATGCAACACAGCCTAACCAGAATGCTACATCTGATTAGACGATAGTTAAGAATACCCATAATTTCAAGTATAGACTAAAAGGAATGAAAGTATGCAATTATTTATGTCTGAGCTATGAGTTGATAGTGATGTTGCAACCTATTTGTTGTGCTCTTATGGATTAAGTATGAAAAGCAGATATATAATGCAAATTTAATAACTAGGAATTCTAGAAGTTATGGGCAGGAATAACTCAAAGTTATGGCACCATGTGGCTTCAAAGTATGGTTACAAGCATTAGCAGTGTCCATAGTAGTCCTGTGAAAATAACGTGCTGGGAAACTTGCTTTAAACGTTAAGGTACAACATATCTACTCAGGAGCATTCATTCTGTAAGAGCCAAAATTAGGATTCAGGAGGTCTTGGATATCAGATTCATGCCTTTAGAATGGCCAATTCATTAAAGCAAACATATGCAGAGATGAACATTACAAAACCATTAAGCAGATCAAACATGGTGGTCTTTTGCACCAACATGTCTTCTAGGTAAGTCATTTGTTCTGACAATGTAAATATGTGCAGGTAGTACGGAAGAAAAAAAGGCTGTGGTTTTGCATAAACTACTGTATGGACCTTCAGCATTATTGTTCTTGAAAGTATGAGGGCAGTGTGCCTAACCTGCCTATGAACCTAACCACCCTGAAGTCACATGGCAAAACACTGAGTAGTCATCTGTCAGAAAGACCATTATTAGGTGAGAAGCATATGTCCTTTTGAAAAATGCTAGCCTTAAGACATTTTTTATGCAGCACAGTTTTGTATTACTCCTATACATCAATGCCTATATTCCAAATAGGCAAATATACACCAACCTCCACAAGCTAAGTATCTATATTGTTTTACAAAACCAGAAATATCTGAAACCATGTGCAAAGATATATATTTGAATTATTTGTCCATATTTTAGTCTTGTCTTCCACTTTTAAATCTCTTCCCTCATTTCATATTGTTGCGCGTTGCTAAAAGCACCCTCTTCTGTGGAAATAGTAATACCATGAAAATTGTAGTAATACTATGAAAAAAGAGGTAATAGTTAAAAAGCCTATTTGTGTATAGACACCTAAAAGAGGACTGATCTTTTTTCTACAACTAGTAAAACAGCCTATGAAAAATACTGAAGAGGCTAAGATAGATGAAAAAGTATTGAAAGCATACCTGGTATTTGAAAGTCCATAAATATGGCAGAGGACTATTACAGTGATTGGTGATGATGCTGGTCACAGAAAAATGAAAAGAACTCTCAGAACAAAGGTTGGTATCTCAAAACCATGGTAAACTGTTGGGGAGGGGTTTAAGTTAGTCTACAAGGTCATTTACTTGGTTGAAATATGAAAGGGTGAAGTAACTTTTAATATGGCACCTGATGTGCAGCACCATAGCTTTCTGAACTCAATGTTAGAGAAAATGAACTTGAAACTTAAAATTGTTGACAGTTGTTAAATTGCTGTCGAGAACATTTCACACATTATTATCTTGAAAAATGCACTGCAGTATCTCTGTTTGAATGAGAAAATCTTAGGAATGTGGGGCTGACAAGGACGATCTAGGTCACTGAATCCAACCCTGATAGTTGCCAGCATGAGAAATCTTTCCTCCAAATGGGTCTACAAACTACCTGCTTTACCTGGCTTTTCACTTGAATGCCCAACCCAAGTTGAACAACAACCCAACACAAGTTGAACACCCAACCACTGTCACCTAAATTTAAGGACCAAAAGTTTCAGGATTACACTGTGACACAGGAAAAAAGCAGGATAGCTTAAGGCATTCACCATATCACAGTTTCCTGAAATATCAAGGAATAAAGTTAGAAGAAAATTTGCATATATTCTATACAAGTAGCAGTTTCCTTTCAGTAAATTAAAACCCCCCAAATAAAGAGAAATCAAAAACTTAAAACAGTCATTAATGAAGAGACAAAATATTAGTATTAAAAAATTAAAATAAAATAAGATAAAATAAAATATAACTTTAAATTAAATTAAATTAAAGACAACATTAAATAATATGAAAACTGAAAATGAGCTTGGGAAGCATGAGCTTCCTAGATTGTGTCACATGCATATACAAAAAAGGTATTTGACACCTCTCGTATAAAACGAATAAACTGACATTATCTAAATATCTGAACTGGGCATCTTTCAATAAATGCTTTTAGATTACCATACCCAGTTCCTTTAGCAGCAAATACAATCCTAGAAGTCTAATAGTAGAGATATACCACTCCACCAACCACACTATGTCATTCTGCTTTCATGCCAGTTCTGTGATCAATTCTGCTAATTTTTTTCTTTCATTTAAAATACGATACAGACCAATAATTTATACTATTTGATGAAGTACCTATGGCACTGTAGAGCATCAGTATAAAAATTTCATAATCTTTAAGCTGGAATTTTAAATTCACAGATTTAGATACACTTTTAGGCAATCTGGATGTGTGACTAAATACAGATTTTTGTTCAATGACAGAAAATATTTATTTTACTGTGTGTAAACCATGAGACATTCCATTGGCATATTTTTGCCTGGAAAGCAGACAAAAAATTCAATAATTTTATCTTAACTTTTTTTTTCCCCCTTTAGGAATCTTCAATCTAAAATAAAAATGCCTTTTAAAAATTTCAGTTAACAAAAATAGCTCTTCTCATTGTTTTACAGCATTTAGTTCAGAGAACGCTGGTGAAGCATTCATGTTAGCTCACTTGAGCTGAAATAACATTGTGAAAGAAATAAACACTGATGTCTACCAATATTTACAAATGCTGAAATGCTTATCAAAACTGCTGCTAATTAGAACCACAAAAACACAGCTAAAATACTCATTGCTTCTTTTTTTTTTTTTTATTTTTGCATAATTACCACATGGCTAAGAATTCTTTGAGCAAATTAGAAGACAACAAATGAGCAGCTAAGTTACCAGATTTGTGCAGGCAACAGTAGCTACATTTCTAGAGCACTCAAGTAGTTATATGATAGTCCCATGGCAGCTAGGTTTCACTTCACAAAAGTGACAATGTTGTACATCAGCTCTGGCATGCAGCGAGGGAAAGTTCACTTGCCTCAGGTGTCCTAGAAGTTGTTCATCATTTAGATCACTCTGGAGGTCGGTTAATTCACTACTCATTCTCCAAAGGCCTTTAAGGAGCTATTAGTTCAGGGAAAATTCAACCCCTCTTAAGTTCTTTATGAAAACAAAATCAGTGAGGATGGACAGCTATAGAAGATTTAAAAATTAACATTTATCATACATTTTATAAAGAAATTAAATTTCAGAAAAGGCTCTCACTGCATCCCACCAAGTAAGTGTAATAAACTTTCTTTTATGATGGCCCTGGGAGAAAATGCTTCGCTAATGAAAAGTCACGATTTGTGTATTTTATGTTGCCTTAAGGACGTGTCCAGTGCTGTTAAGATTGCTAGTCCCCATCTGAAGAGTCTGGATATCATTATTCTTGATTTATATGTACCCTATATTAATGTTGACTTGGTCTTCAGAGACATTCTTTCATATGATCAGAACAGCATTACATACCTCTTCACTTCTCCGGGCATTTCCATCAATTAAAAACTTCAGTCCACTGTTGTGTGACACAGAGAGAAGCGGTAAGAGGTATGAAGATTGGGTAGCAAAAAGCTTCCTGTGTTATCATGTAGACACATTTGACGTGTTTGCTTTATCATATTTTGTGTTCTACATAACTTTCTCTTTAACATTCACTGAGGATTTACAATTTGCTGTTTTATTCTTTCCTATAATATTCTGCTTTATGGCCCTAGTGGTAAAAATCTTTAGCTGGACTGTTTATATTTCCAACAGAGAGCGCCATGAATGAAGCTGTATGTCTGTTGATTGTTGAGGAAGATGGACTTCCTAGCTCTAGCCTAGTTAATAAAGGAGATGAGCATAGACTCCAGAGACAGAAAACCCCAAATATTTGGCAAAAAAAAGATAAATCCACTACTCTAAAATTGAATTAATGGTTAGACATAGACAAACTCATTTGTAGAAGTGCTTCCATCCTCTTGGGCCACTTGTAGCAGTCTTTATAGATAGTTAGCATGACATGCTCTCAATCGCTTTCTTCCTCTTCAAGGCTGCAACAAATTTCACTGTCTCCCTCCCCATCCTCTAGAAGTGCAACCCTTTTTCTTTGAATCACTAAGCTAATAAAAGGTTTCTGTCTGGACCTCAAGAATATTTCCTTCATCTAATATTGGCCAATAAGATCTCTTTCCACATGTAACCTCTTATCTGAACAGAATAATCTTACCTGAACAGAGCTAGGTCAAGCAAAATCCACCTTCTCTTTCCAACTTCCAGATAACCCGTCTTCTAGAAACTAAACTTGACATATCCCCTTCTTGTTTTTAAAAGCAAATACATAAATTCTGACAAGTCAGGTGTCATGAGACAAGAGCATCTCTCCATCATGTGCCAAGAATACAATGGTTAATCTTATACTGTTCTGTGCATTCTGGCCAGTAAATAAACGCTTATAAATGCTGGCTGATTTCAGGACTGTTGTCATCCCCAGCTGTGAAGTGGGCTTCTAGCTTATGATATTACCTCTCCTATCTGTTTATATTCCTTTGAACAAAACTTGTATTGCTTTGTAGCAGCTTATCCCTGAAGTAGTAAAAACGGAAATCTCCTGTAAGTATTGCTGCTTTTGATAACGCCACCACTAGACTATGAACTAATTAATTTTCTGCAATACCAAACTCCTCCAGTCCTTGGTTGGAACCCTTGAGTCATGAAAATACTGCTGTTTCCTAACAGAGTTTCATATCATTCTTTAAGAATCTGCGTTAAAGTTAGGTAGAAAATACTCTTCTACCTAGTATTCTTTCCATCTTTATCACATGTTCAACCTTTGCTTTCCTGGTGGCCGGTCCGTATTGTTAGACTCAACAAATATTTGTTCAATTAAAATATTTTTTTCAGTCATTTGCTTATACTTCGTTGCTTCTGGTTTTTGCCGCAGTGTGGAGCAAGAGGGAATGTTCCAATCTGAGACAAGAAAATGGTTTTGCAAAGATTTCTTTCAAACTGTGTTGCAAATATTGTTTCTATTCAAGGGTATGCTGCATAAGAGTAGGAGAAATTATTCTATGTACATCCAAGGGAAAAAAATAATTCTAAGTTCCTTATATATATGTCATTCATTTAAGATCGATGGGAACTCTGCGTGCACAAGCACTACATGAGTGGACCTTAAAGCACACTGAGGAAAAGGCTATGGAGTCATTTAAAATTCAAACACAGCTTCATCTTGGCCATTAGTCAAGATCAGGCATCTTGGGAGACTTCCAGTTTCACAAAGTAACCCCTGTGAAAGTCCTTTAAAGCAACTCTGTCTTAGAAAATATACAAACAAGAGAAGCTTTGATTCATAAATCATTAGAGAAAGTGAAGAATGGCAAGCTTATCTTCATATTTAACAATAGTCTCTGATCTGAAAAATCATGTTGGGGTGAATTCAGAAAAACGTCTGTTCTGTCTCAGGATGCGGCCCTTTGAAATATCTGTTTTAGCATCTGAACAAAAAAGATCATTTTAAAAAATCACAATATAAATATTAAGCTATTATAAATAATGAAAAATAATTTGTTTGTTTCAGAATTCTCTTTAGATTCTTCTGCAATTCTAGTATGCATTAAATTGCGAACAATTTCCCAAGCAAATAAAAATGAGTGCTAAGACTGTAGTACATAACACATTAGCTAGTTTTGTGAAAAACTGGTTAATACCACACACTAGTGCTATGGTGTAAATGGGATGAAAGGAATTCCTCCTATGCCTTCTACCTGTGTACTTTCCTACAGGTCTTCTTTTCTGACAGAGAGAAGGCCTCAGCCTGAACTGATCTTTTCTTTTCCCTCCATATTTGTGGATGCCACTGAAAAATGCACACAGCTTTGACATTGCTCCTCACTCTGCTCATGCCAGCCTGCAGGGTTTTTCACAGTGTTACCCAAAAAGACCTGCTGCAATGTACTTTTTCCCAGAGTACTGCAAAATTGCATCTCTCTTGCCTGTGGCCATAACTGCAAACCAAGCGCCTAACTGCGAATCCTGATTCCCTTCTTTTCATTAAAAATAATGATCCAGAATTTTTACTGTGCTATTACTCAAAATGGTAGCACAGAGGAAACGTTGTTGGATATATAAGCAAAGTCTGACAATTCAGAGGTCTAACTGAAGTCATAAGAGCTCTGCATATACTACACGTCTGACACGCAGTTCTTCCTGTGGCTCAGCGCACCTATCTTCCACCCATCCAAAGGCTTTTTCTTTAACACAGAAGGATGAAGGGACCAGTATGCTATCCACCAGAATAACCTACATAGCAAAAACTAGCCTTCTGTCTCTACGTGGCAAGCTCTTGCTCCGCAGATAGGAAGGAGTAACTCACAGGTTGTGTGAATTGTCCTGGTGTGTTATATATAGGGTGGTGGCAAAGCTGCTCTCGGTGCTTTCCCAGGAGCAATGACCTGAGTATTATCAAGCATTACATAGTCTTTAAAACCACATGAGAATTTAGTTCATAAAGGAGTAGGCACCTGAACACTTTACTAATCCAGAAAGTCCATTAAACTGTGTATGAAATAATCCTGCTGAGAACTCAGCTTGCATTTAGTGTCTTCTATTAATAATAATCTTTTTCATGCTGCGTGGCTGAGGAAACGATAGTCATTTCTCAGTTGAATGGTACAAGTCTGCAATATAGATTTCCTTCCAAAATCTATTATATTAAGAGAAATGTACTTTTAAAATTCCATAATATGAGGGAAAAAAGGGTTAAAGTACATCCTCAAATCTCTCATATGTTTAAACATATGTCCTAATACATCTTTTAGAAAAATTTAAAGAACATGATACTGTCCATTCCCTGCTGTGAAAAATAATTTCCTGGACTTTGCTGTTGAGGCTATTTGTATCATCTCTCTCACTTTCTTCTCATTGCTATCTGTGGAAGCAAGGGTGAGACAAATTGATGTGTAAATTGAACCTATATCTTCTGCTGGAAGCACATACTGGGAGACAACAGCTGATGATAAGTTGTGCAAAGGACACCAAGAGGTAAGGAATCCACTCATCTGGCAGTTCAACAACTGAACTGCCATTCAAGTTCAATTTCTAAGGAACTTTAGCAGCAGACTGAAAGTCCAAAGCAGAGGTGGTCACTCCTTTTCAATCCCTATGTCCTGATTTATTTCCTACTTAAAGGGAGCTTTTGAGTGATCCTATGGCCTTCCTGAATTCCATGAAGTAATTTTAGCCCTACTTCAAGAAAAGCATCTGGAAGTGGATTTTAGTCTCTAACACACTTTGTACAGCAGAAAAAGAACTCAGGAACACCAGTGAGAGACTGGGGAATTGTTATTTAAGTGTACCACCTAATTTGCTGTGAGCTAGTTCATTCCCATTCTACTTCATATATTGAACCCATATACCTCTAGTGGTAAAAAAAAAGTCCAGTAAGCTGTATGGGACATGACAGTGACTTTTTTCCCCTGCATAAAACAAAGATTGTGTATCATATAGAAGGTTGCTGCAGAGATACCAAAATATTTTTTTTAGTTTTATTTTTAAGCATTGAACTTGCTATAAATGATAAAGAGCAGGTAAATTCAGGAACAAGTTAGAAGTATCACTTAGAAGAAATGTTGACAACTAACTAATATTGAAATAGCCGGATGTGGATTTCTGTTTCTGCTCAACACCTTGTATCCTTTAGTGGTCTCAGCTAAAAAAAAAGACCATGGGAAAATAATAATAACAAAAAAACCCAAAACAAAACAAAAAAAAACAACCAAGGATTGTATCTTTGTATCTCTAGGTACATTTTTAAAAAACAAACCCAAAAAAATCCCTGCAGTCACTTGCTTGTGGTATGAAATTTAAACTGCACAACTATAGGAAAACCTTAAATAAAATCTTTTCTTAATTCTTTCAAAAGCCACTACGCTAATATCTAATTTTTGAATGGTACATACATTTTCAAGTTTGTGTGGAGAAATACCTCCAACAAAGAAAAACTAACTGCAGACATTGCATCATCCCCCTTCTCTGCCCATTCAGCACTGAATTTAAATGTTGTCTAATACCCTACTCAGACTGGTGGTTCCACATCACATTGGTTTTATAAACTTTAGGGAATACTCAGTCAAGCAGACTCCAAACATCAAAGCACAACTTATTTGAAAGAATCAAGTTTCAAATATTTCTTAGTCAAGCAATGTATATCTTTAAAGTAGTGTATTTCCTGCTCATATGCTTTCATGTCACTTCACCCAGTCTCCAGTAATCATGCATATGCAAAATTACGCTTCAGTTTAAACATGTGCTGAAATCAACAGCCTGATAAAGTCAAACAGTAACAAAATACATTTGAATAAAATTTGGGAAAAAAAAAAGGTTATAGGTGATTTTCTTGCTTATGTTCTGTGGGTGAACTATATTGATGTTATTGCTGATGAATGAATAGCTAATTCTTTTTTTAAAGTATCTCTGATGAGAGAGACTCCAGTCTTACAAGTAATCTGTTCCTGTGCCTTGTCTCTACGCTGAATCCTTCTTGTTGAAATTTAAGACTATTATTTCTTTTCTTCTCCATATCTGCAATGGAGAACGGATTATTTCTGATGAGTACTTACAGGAATGGGACAGATGGTGTCTTTGCTTCTTCTTGTTTTGCATGTTATGCTCCTTTCAGGAGAGGGATTAACTCACATACTTATCTGGAGACAGAAGAGACATGTGTCTTTCCAGGAAGCAGCTGAATCTGGCAGAGAGCAGGGCTTCTGGAAACTGCATGCTGTGGCAAGCAGAAGAAGGGAGTGAGAAAGTCACTTGAAAGATGTAGATGTCTGCAGGTGGAGGAGAACCTGAGCTGCTGAGAAGAAACAGGGAGCAGGCAGGGAATTTTCAGAGGTGTTGGAGAGGGAGCACAGGGAACCGGGGATGATTTGCTGTGACTTAGACACTGAGAAGGCTTGAAGTGAAGAAGCAGTGGGTTGGGAGAGACAGTGCTGCATATAAATCCTTTATATTTCTAATCGATCTGTATTTAAAAAGCTAGGAATTCTAGTTAACAGTTTAATAATCCCTGGCTTTTGTGACTTTAAGAACAATTTGTTCTTCTTTGGGGATTTCACTATAAAGAACAAAGTAGGCATAAACTTATTCCAAAGGCCTGACTGACTTAGGGTCCTGCCTGAGTAGCTTCTTTTAATTTCTATCGTATTTGCTGCTGTCTTACGTTTTTCACAATAAATGCACTTCTTTCCTGAAGTGCAACATGTAAATCTGCATACACTGTGCCAGCTGAGGCCTTACCAATGTGCATAAAGTAGGAGGATGTGTAAACATTTGAATTATTACACAGATATGAATAATGTGATTGGTAGTTCAAAAGTCTGTTCATAAATTTTTGTGAGATGTTCATCTTTATTGTAAAAGGATAATGTCAGCACACTGCCAGCTAGTCAGCCAAAAAATCCAGATCTTTTCTTGGAGAATTATCAGGTTTTAGATGTTTTATATCCTATATCAGTACAATGGGTTATATTTGTTCGGTGTAGTATTTTATACTTTCACTATTTAATCTATTCCTATTTCTATATTTCTATTTATTCCAGCATCTAGGTAAATAACGATAACCCAGAAATGAATAAGAGTTAAGTATTTTAGCCAATGGAATTAGCCTTTTAGCCAATGGAACAGCTCTACTCCAGGAAAATTAACCAGTCAGGTTTGCATATTACAGTGGCTCTGTCTTTACTCTTTTTCTGTGGTTTGCTCATGGAGGTGTCATATGAAATAGCATCTAAAGCCACCATGATGTCATAAATTTTCTGCTCTTTTATGAATTTGAGGCCACTAAATGCCCCTGGCCAATCGGTGGCAGTGACATCTGGGCCGCTCAGGCACTTTGGAAACTCCTGCACTCCGGTTATAGGCTCTTATTTTCATCCATCCAGGGTGTTATTGCTCAGATGGTAGCCTCATCTGTTTGCTTCAAAATCTATTCCCAATACAGTCCTTTCACAGAATAGTTTACCTAGACACATCTAATTTCCCTTTTAAGTATTTGGTTATTCCTATCACATTCTTCTCCTGGCTATTGTTATTTAACTTATGTCTGACATGAATTTCTTAGTTTGCTCAAACTAATATTCACCCACGAACATGCAGCCAATAATTATTAATATCAGGTAACATGGTCTTTAACCTCTGACTATCCTATATGATATTGACAAATTCTTTTGTGTCTTCACATAGATGTAAGGATTTAACCATAGAAATAAAACAGTTCTTCTCAAGTAATACATGTACCTCACATTTAGCTTTCATCTGCATAACAACTAAATCATATACACATTAATTCCTGTTTTTCAAGCTTTTATATTCAATGTAGCACTGTAAACTCCAGATTTGGCCTGTATAGCACTCCTTCATCCTTGCTTCCTAGCTTACATGTGACGGCTATTAATGCTCTCCTGGTCAAAGGCCTTTTACCCTGTCAGAAAAGGAAAACAGATTGGTTTGATAGGATTTGTTCTTGACAAACCTACACAGACTCTCATTCATCTCCTTGTAAACAGTCTTCACACTGTTTACAAATAGTTTGGGGGTTTTGCTTTTAAAAAATCCTTTTTTATTCTGAGGAGTGAAGTCGTACTAACTGCTGTATAATTCTCCAGCTTCCTTTTTTCTCTTCTTTTATGTACAGGGGTTAGTTTTTTTCAAATCATTTGGTACCATAGCTATCTTCCAAGAGTTCTCAGAGATAACGGCTAAAAATTTTTTGATTACATCAGCCAGTATCCTAGGATGAAGTTCATCAGATCACATTGATTTAACTTATCTAAGTGCTCTGCAACTCATGTCTTTCCTATTCCATGTTGAGATCTTCCCCTTTTGTTGCTGATATTAATTATGCTAGGCACTTCTCATTAATGGATGTTTTTACTGCAGATTGATGCAAAAAAAAGTCATTAAAAGCTTCAGCTTTCTCTGTTATCTGTGCATAGCTTTCCTTCTTGATTAGTAGCAGAACAATGCTTTCTTTGGTCTTCCTCTTATACTTAGAAACTGATTTCTTGTCATTCTTATGCCTTTTGCTAATTGCATCTCATTTGTGTCTTGACCTTTCAATTTCTTTTTCTTCTATGCCTAGGCTTTATTTTTGTCCTCAGTAATCTTTCCTAATTTTTAGTTTCTAAATGCTTCCTTCTTATATTTGAGGCCAATGAAGAACTGGTAGTTTAACTAAGCTGATCTCCTGCTAAACTTTCTATATTTTTCTTATTTTATACTTATTTTCTCAGTATTATTTCTTTGAAGAATTTACAGCTTTTCCCAAATTTCCTTTTTCCTTAGTCTTACCTACTAAAAGAACTACTCTACTACTGAATTTCCAAGCTTATTGAAGTTTACTTTTATGAGTAGATCAGTCTTCACAGTCCAAGGTGACTCAGGAAGAGTACTGGGTAACCATTTGTGACCTAGTAACATTTACATTCTGTTTTATTACTTGACAATGAAAATATTAGAAATAATGTTCCTTAAATGTCCTTCATCCATTCAAACTTGACATTTTTACAATGTTTTTCTTTTTTATTCCAGTTAATTTTACTACCATGATTTTATCCTATTTCTATGAAGTACCAAAACCATTAAATAAACTTCTGTTTTTTAAAGAGGATGTCACCAATGAGGACAATCCATACTGTTTTTCCAAGTTCTTTTTCATAAGGCATGTGAACACATATTCTGCCATGGAGACACCTGTTCTTACATCAGTTGTGAAGACAGAGATGTGTTACGATTAAAAAAAAAAAAAAGCCTTTGGTCCCTTTTAGAATTTATGTTTTTAATTATATTTGCTTTATGAAATTCTACATTCATTTCCAGACATGTATATCTGATACAATATTTGCCCAACTGATTGTGGTCAACTTCATCAGAAGGCTGACACATACGTGTAATGGAAATAAACTACACATAGATATATCCAAATTTGTGGTGCTAATTTCTTGAATCTGTACTATATGTTTCTGCATATCCAACCCTGCTTTGTAAAGGGATTATATGAGGTTCAGAAAGGAATTAAGAATCAGGAAATGCAGGACTTTTTCAACACACTATGGTGAGAAGAAAGGATCAAGAGAGTAGATATGTTTTTAAGGTCATTCTTGCCTAGGTGGCAAAATAAGTTCCTTTTCCCTTGATACCTGGCTGTTTTGTATGTTCAGAGATCCCTAAAATGGAAAATTCTGTAGGAAATTATGTAAAAAAGACCATAAAGTATCTTTGTTCCGTTTTAGGTGCTTACTTTACTATGATATCTGATGAATGCTACAATGACAAAACCTTCTTTGCAGTGAATCTGCAAAGAACTTTTCCTTACTGCTACCACCCAAAAGAGGGCATGCAATATGTAATCTATAGTAAAAGTTGAGGTTATATTAAAATAGAAACTATCATACTTAATATTTTAAATAATCAAATCGGAACAGTCTTTCACTCCAGGCTAGGTTTCTTACTGCCTTTTTTGAGTTACAATAAATGTTATCCAGTTGCTTCTGATCCATCCCCTCAGAGCTCTGGCTGTGGCTGTTCCCTGTTCCCCATCACAGTCTCTCTACTTGTCTTGCAAGCTCCCAGCTTTGACTCTCTCACTGTTCCATTTGCACTCTAGAGCCTTCTTCCCAGACTCAGCTGTTTACCAGGAAAGCAATCCCTCTTCTAAGGGTCAATCTAACTCATTCACTTTTCTACAGGGTATACCAGGCAAACTGAGATCAAATCAGTCAAACAATCTGTCACATTGCCCAGACTGTTTCCATCTCATTTAGAAATTATTAAGTCCTTATCAGTACCATATATCACGATTCTTGTCTGATTATAAAGTAGAGATGCCTACATGATGTTGCTTTCAAGAGGAGAAAAAATCTGAAATGAAAACACCCATTTTAGTGGATTCCTCATGTTGCCATACATACAAAGAGATTAGGCCCACTTAGAAAATCCTAGGACCCGTTAAGTAGTCAAGGTGCTGTATTTATTTGTATATGCTTACCCCCTAATCTTGAAAGCAGGTGTCTGGGAGAAAACAAGGGTATATAGAGGGCAATCAGTAGCACAGGAGCTACATTTGTCTAATGTAAGTTCTGAGTCAATCGAAGAAAAGAGGGAAGGGAGAGAAATGTATAAATATGGGGGATGCAATTCGGGCTGTGTAACTAGAAGTTAAGTGTTTTAGCATAAAGCATGTGGCGTAGCTTTTCAAAGCTCTTGAGAAAACAAGGAATACTTAGCTACTGGTTTTACTTATTGAAAGCTTCTGTTTGTGAAGACTTTTGTGCACAAAAAGGTATTATAGGAGGCTGAGAACACATAGATACTGTAATTTCCTCAAGCCATGGAAACTCCAGGTGAAACCTAAATGCGACCTTTCTCTGGAAACTGAGAAAATCATCCCTGTGAGGACTGGGCAGCTGTCACCATGGTTTCACATAGAAATGTCACAAACAGGAGAAGAAGTATTTTGTATGTGTGATTTTTATAAGAGCAATGATGGCAGGGGCAATAATTGCTACCTTCATCCAGGAAAACAGGTAAAAGAAGAGTGTGATGCTTCTCAGCAATGGGGTCTTCAGTTGAGGAAGAAAAGATACCCCTCCAGCAGGACTGGTTTTTTCAGACAGCATCAAACGTGAAAAATAGGAATGTTTTGTCAGGGGACTAGACCTGATGTTTCCTAAGGCTCATTTAATGGAGGTATGAGAAGCCTCAGTATCTACTGCTTTGATCTACCAATCTGCTCCCTTTATACCAAATTACTTGATAATCCAGGTGTAGTCCTAAAGAGGTGAGGGGGCTGAAAGGGTACAGAGTGGTGGTAGATTGGGAGAACTAGTGTTGTCAGCTGCCATGACTGCACTCAGGAAACCTCATTTACCTTAAAATCTAAAATTTGGGTTGTATTTCTGACATACATTCGCTGTTCTGAAAGTGCGGGTACCTGCATGAGATATTCCCATTCACAGGGCTGCAGCAACCGATTGAAGGAAACTCTTCCTCCTTGTTTTTGAGGCCTCAGGGACTATCCAAAGTGACACATCTGAATCACTTAAGCTTTTGTGTCAATCAGAATCAATTAACACCTCTTCCATTTCATCACAGAGCACAGCTCCACACCAAGTGTTGCAAACCTTGTTTTTCAGTTGTGTATGGAAAATAAATTAAGAACTGATTGGCTGAAGTAATACATTGCTCTGCCTTGAAACGTGAAAGCAGCACGGACTATATTCATATTAGTGAGAGGAATGTTTTAAGGGAATCTCATGAGCTATCTGTGAGAAAGCTCCCATTTGAAGCTCTCTTCCTTCAATAGGTTTGATTATTTTATGTTTAATTAATATGGGATGAGTGGCAGTTAAAAATTAAAACTGCTTATATTTAACAGCACTAGGATAAAGAAATAGCATTCGTAAATTAAATTTTTAAGTTGATATTAGTGTTGAGAAAATAACGTTTCAAATAGCTGAGAACTGTCATGTATCACTGTCAAAAGGGAAACAAACGCTGAAGTATATTCCCATTGATTCATTTATAATTTATAAATTTAGTTTTAAGCTGAAAAAGAAAAATAAACTTCATACTATCTGCCACTGAAAACTTGTTACTCACCTTAGTTCTAGTAACTTATTGAGGAATGGTTCTAAACAGTGTCTAGGAGGAACATTATCTTTATATAAATATTATAATATATCTCAATGCTTAAAATTTCATAGGTCTGTGGAAAATTTGAAAAAAAAACAGGCATACTAAACAAAATACTTTTTTCGTTTCATTGCAATAAGACACTTCAGTACAATAAATATTGAGACTTTCATTTGTCAGTTGTGATGTTCTAATAAATAAGCAAGTCTAATATATTGCTTCCTATCATTGCTAGTTTTGCTCTACAGGACTAAAGCATAACATTTAGTAATGCACAGTGGAGTTAGAAATTGTTACATTGTATTCTTTAGTACTAAAAATAACCTTTACCTTCACTGCTTAGCTATTACAATTTTTAATTTCTTTATTTTGTGGAAGATAGCTTAGTGTTGTGTATTTTTGGCTAAAGATGCCAATGCAGATTTTATTTCACTTTTCTAGCTGATTTTGCAATTCTAGGAATAGTCTTACATGATGCAAAATATATATATATGATATAGTGAAAACAACTTTGCATTACAAAAATAACTAGCACATGATAAACAACCTTCTCAAATACCTTTCTAGTAAATCCTGTTACTCTCAAAACACTTTACAATCACTTTCAGCTTATTCCTCACAAATCATACCCCCTCCAAAAAAGATTGGTCAAAAGATACAAGGTTGAGCTGCAAAAACAAGCTTTGTTCTTAGGATGTGATTGGTCCTTACCTCCCCTAACAACAATTGTCTTCCAGAAAAACTGAAGTACACTTCAGCCAGCAATCTCATACGCTATAACTGTACCTGATTATTCTCTTTGTGTGTGTGTTTGAATAACAGGCTGCTTTTAAGGATTAAGAACAGTAAAAAATTATTTTAGTGATATAAAGTGAGTGCTAAGTTCTGTTGCATCCTTTGCTTTTTTTTTTTTAATAGCTCAATGACATCATAATGAAGTTTGAATTTATTATGCTTATCAAAATCAGAGATAACATTGTATTTGAGAAGGCATTATTGAAGACAAGATTTTTTTCCTCATTGCTGAGAGAGCCAGTAGGGTCACAGCAACAATGACTGAAGCTTGAGTCAAGACAGCATATTTGTTCTCCTCCTATAATCAAGGTGCCTATAAGGATTTTGTTCCACAGCAATTTCCATGACAAATCTCCTGAGTATACCAGCCCTTGCAAAATGGGATGAACCTAGCTTTACATAAAGCAGGGGTCATTAAATACGGGAAAAAAAAAAAGAGAAAATATGACTCTTCAGCAGCCATTTAAGATTTTTCACTCCAAAAAACATTTCTGTTCAGAAATATATATTGTGATTAGAAACACTTTTCTAGTTCCTTGCAGGGTTTGTCTTGTGTCCCAAGTCTTTTATAGCAGCTGGGCTCATGAAGTTAGATCTGTGAAAAACTGTTCCTTTCTGTTGCTGCACTGTAAGTCCTACTGTCTTCACACAAATTGGAAAATACAACCTGGACGACATAAACTCTTAGGGAGAAAAAAGGGGACTGAAGCAGCTATACATATCTGAATGTTTTATTTCATGCATTGTCTTCGTGTTTTTCATGCTTTTTCTTCATTTATGTTCATGTTTTTGATGAAACAGACATTTTCCATGAGGCAAATTTGCTATCAGTGAGGTTGGAGAGGGTGTGAAAAGCAACAACTGCTAAAAATCTTGGATTTTCAGCAAAAAGTAGTTGATGGAAAAACCTTGGAAATACCCCAGTCTTTTTCTTGAAAAGCAATTGCTTGGCATGGAAATAAGACAAAATCAGTCTTTGAAATGCTGCATTTACAAAATAAGGTCTTATAAAAGAAGAATTGACATTTAATGTGACAAGTTATGAGTAATTCCGGCTGAGATGAAAGGATTCTGTTTTTCCCTCATATTCTCAGTTCTGGAGTTTGTAAAATTTATCTGTATTGTAAATAATGTTCACAAAAGTATGTTTGTTTTGAAAATCTTTATATTTGTCTATCTTTTTTCTTTTGATAAGTAATGATTGTATTGTTTCTCAATCTTTAGTTCTCACCAGAGTATGCTTACATTATCATAATTTAAGTATGGAAAAACAAGTTTTTGTTCTCTGTGAGTGTCTGTTGATCAAGCTACTTAGTCCAACTGCTCTGCAAATTCTTTGCAGTTTTCTTTATCTGATGCTTCTTTTCCAGACTGCTGATAACATAGATTTTACAATTATGGCTGGCATTAAAATGATGACATAAAGGACAGGTCCAACAATTTTTTCGAAGAAATTGGACAATTTACTTTATGGTCTTGGTATTTTATAAGCTAATGAGCTATCACAAAATATCTGGTATGTATTGGTGTGAGCTGTGCATTTAGCCCTTGCATGTAAGTCTGAATTATTTGGAAGAAAATTTACTTTTCATGGTCTTGACAGGACTTTTTAAGATACCAGGAACTTCTGGTCTTCATGGCTGTTCTTGTTACGGTGGGGACAGGGTCAATTCTCCCCAAGCTTTGGCAGGGACACAGGTATTCCATCCCATATGAGCCATGCCCAATCTGTAGCTGGAGCTGGCCAGGGAGGGGGCAGGAAGTCGCAGTTTGGGAGTAGGCTGGGGCGTCCCGGGTCCGGTCGGTGAGCGGTGGTACCATAATCATGTTTGTACATTCCTCTATCCGTGTTATTATTGTTGTTTTCCTGCTCCCTTTGCTTTTCTGTTAAACTGCCTTTGTCTCAACCCATGGGTTTTGCCTTTTCCTTCCGATTCTCCGCCAAGGCTGTGAGGGGGCAAGAGAGCAGCTGCATGGTTCTTTGTTGCCATCTGAGGCTAAATCACGACAATCACAAATGAAATAGGTATTTACAATAGAGGAATAAGGGGTAACATTCTATTTGAATTAAAATAGAATTGATTCCTGGATCAGACAATTTTTTAAATCTCCCACAAATTTGGCAAAGAGAGGGAAAAATTACCATTTGGAATTGCTGAAGTTATCAATAACAAAATACTAATTTAATGAGTAAAGAATACAATAGTTAAGTTCTATTGGAAAATAAAAATGCTGAGTATCAACTTTTTTCTCCTAAAATGAAGTTATTTCATTTTTAGCTATGTCTTTTGTGTATTTCTATTTTACTACACACCATTATGAAACTCTAAAGGAAAAACAGACTGCATAGAATGAAGAAATGAGAAGGCGATATTGACACAATTTGCTTCCTTAAAATACAGTGAAATACCAAGCATTATTATAGCACTATGATAATAGTTATATTAGCTTGCGGATCCCATAATACCGATATTTGAAGTACCAAATGGGAGGAACAGCTGACAAACAAAGTGAAATTGAAATGAAAAGATATTAATACTTACTATCATCTGTGAGTTCTCAGTGATTCAATAATGGAGCTGATCTCAGAGAAAATATTTCTCTTAATTTAAAATATATGCTATGGGAGAGCAAGTACTCCAGAAATACAAATACATATAAAAGCTTAATTAGTACAAATTTTTAAAATATTTTGTTCTAAATAAATGTGGTGAGCTGACCTTGTCTGACTGCCAGGTGCCCACCAAGCCACTCTATTACTCCCCTTCCATAGTAGGACAGGGGAGAAAATGCAATGAGAAGCTCATGGATCAAGATAAGGACAGAGAGACCACTTACCAATTACCGTTACAGGCAAAACAAACTCATCTTGGGGAAATAAATTTAATTTATTATCAATTAATTGTAACAGAGTAGTGATGCCGTGAAATGCCGAAGTTAAGACTCAACTACTTCAGTAGGATAGTGAGAAATAAAACAAAACTAAAAACACCTTCATTGTGCCCCTCCCTTCTTCCCACGCTCAACTTCACTCCTAATTCTTCTGCCTCCTCCTCCCCAGTGATGCAGGGGGATGGGTAATGGGGCTTATGGTCAGTTCATAAAGCTTTGTCTTTGCCACTGCTTCCTCTTCATCCTCTTGTCCTGCTCCAGCACGGATATCCTTCCACAGGACACAGTCCTTCATTAATTTCTCCAATGTGGGTCTTTCCCATGGGCTTCAGTTCTTCAAGAACTGCTCCACGATGGGTCCTTTGCATGGGGTACTGTCCTTCAAGAACAGACTACACCAGCGTGGGTCCCCCATGGGGTCACAGATCCTGCCAGAAAACCTACTATTGTGTGGACTCCTTTCCACAGGGCCAGAGGTCCTAACAAGAGCCTGCTCCTGCATGGGCTTTCCACGGGCTGCAGCTTTCTTCAGGGCATGTCCACCTGCTTTGGCAATGGGTCCCACACAGCCTGCAGAGTGAACACCTGCTCTACTGTGGTCCTCCATGGGCTGAAGGGGGACAACCTGTGTCACCCTGTTCTTCACCATGGGCTGTAGGGGAATCTCTGCTCTCATGTCTGGAGCACCTCCTCCACCTCCTTCTTCATTGACCTTGATGTCTGCAGAGTTATTTCTGTACACCTCCTAACTCCTGCCTCCCAGCTGTATGCAGCATTTTTCACCCTTTTGTCTTGGTTTGGAGTAAAGCAGAGACAACTCTGTGTTCGGTGACAGAGACTCTAGCCCACACTCGTTGCTGTGGCAACCAGGGTCAGCTGACTCGGTTGTTTACCCCATGGAGGGGATGCACCTGTGGGGAGGAGCGGACAGGTCACGTGACCCAAACTGACCAATAGGGTCTTCCATCCCATCTGCCATGCTCACTATAAAAGCTGAGGGAGGAAGGGGGGATCAGGTTGAATCTTTGTCTTTGTTTCTTTTCTAGTGGCTCTCTTTCTTCAATGGACTGCTTCTTCAATGGCTTTCTTCAGTGACTGACATCTGAAGAGGACCCCATCAGCTCATCTGCTTTTTGATCCTGGTTAATGTGTTCCAGTTCCCATTTGTCACCGAGTCCAGTCTGGAACTTTCACAGTGCCTGCCAATAACATCTCCTTGGGAGCTTGATCTGGTTTTGTATATATTTATTTATATTGCATCTATTTCATTATATCATTTTTTATTTTGTTATTAATTTTTTATTAGTTTAGTTTTTTTCTAAACTCATAAATCTCTTTATCTCTTTTCTTCCTTTCCTTGGAGAGAGAGGTGGGGGAGAGCATCTGTCATCTTGTGCCAACCCAGCCCAAAACACAGCCCCTTTCTTAAATATGTTGTCACAGAGGTGCTACCACCATCACTGGTTGGCTCTGCTTTATCCAGTGGCAGGTCCCTTTTTGAGCTTGCTGGAACTGGCTCTGTCCAACATGGGAGCAGCTTCTGGTGTCTCCTCATAGAAGTTGCCCCTGCAGCCTTCCCACCCCTCTACTACCAAAACCTTGCCACATAAAACCAATAAAACAAATTAAATAAATGCTTCTTTTCTCAGTGGTCAAGACTTTTCTGTATATCTCTGTATATGATTGTTACACAGTCTGTCCTGGTTTGAGGTAAAACAGAACCAATTTTCTGACTTGTAATTTTACTTTTTAGCTGGGCCTCTTCTAATTGACTAAAGTCTGAAATTAACAGCATATTGTTCAGAAACTGTTCACTCTCAGAGTGATAAGACCTGATTATACCAAGGAATGGTATGCACAGAGGCTC
>VWZL01004134.1:183384-197856 GCA_013396915.1 Stercorarius parasiticus
TATTATTATTTACTATTTTCTTATTTATTATTATTTTCATTAAAGTAGTTTAGTTCTTTTTCTATACTTGTAAATCTCCTTATCTCTTCCTTTCCTCTCTGGGGGTGGGGGGAGGGGGGGAGGGGCATCTGTTGTTCTGATTGGCCGATCCAGCCAAAAGCACGACACAGTCATTTGTCAACAAAATACTGTGATTTTTCTACCAATGCAATCTTCATAGCAAATCAGCATGGAGAAGGAAATCCATGTTCAAATATAAATATCCATTTGGAGACAGATTTGCTTTTGAATCTGAGTTGTTGCATTTAAAAATTTTAAAGTTCAGGACTTTAAGTTTTCAGCTCTTGTAGTCACTTAAGTCACTCTCTGCTTTGTATCACTGGTGGCTACTAATAGCATGCCAAACACATTTACATATATTGCTTAAAGCTGACCATCTGCATTTCCCAAAATAAAGAACGTGATGGCTATCATTTGTGGTATAACATATGAATTTAAGACTTAACAAACTAATATAGGACAAAATGTAATTTTTGCTTATTCCATAAGGAAAATGTATTTTCCAGGTGTTTTTATAGCTGTAATATTGCTGTAGTATTGGTGTTTCTGTACATGTCTTCTCCCCTAAACTTTATTGACAATGTTATAAAAACACTCCATCTGTGACCCATCTTGCTTAGACTGCCATTCTCATCCATTACTAGTAATTTACAGGTATAGTAAGTTAAAGCATATTGCTACAGGAAGAGGTCAGCAGTGCTATCTGACATAACATTTTCTTTGTATTTTCTGATTTTTTTTTCACCTGATAGAAGTTATGTTTCAGTTTGTTGAACACATTGTACATACACATCATAGATTCAGTTTTACTGTCAGTTGCTCAGGTATAATTGGCAGCTGAAAAGTACCATAAACAGACCTTAAAGTACTTTGTAGTGTAAGTTATGTTTTGAAGATGCAAGTATTTAAGTGGCAGCTGTGATAACCTTTTCATCCTTTCTTCTTTTTTATTTTTTAGTTCTGCTTCATTATTTCTGTTCTCCCAGTCATAGGTGTTACAGCTTATTATTTTACAAGTAGTTGATTGTTATTTCTCCATATTTCTGATTGTGAGATGAAATAGCGTTCAATCAGTGTGTTTTCTGTCATGACAGCTATGGTTGAGAAGGCACTCATCAGCTGTTAGTTTCAAATGCTTATAACTTTGAAGGAGTTACCCTGTGGCTTAACATTTTAGGCACTCGTTAGCTCCTCGGTAAGGTTGCTCAAAATTGTGATGACTTAGAATACCATTTTGCTTAGATTTCAGAGAATACCAGGTTGTAAGGGACCTCAAGGATCATCTGGTCCAACTTTTCTTGTCAAAAGCACAGTCTGGACAAGATGTTCCAGCACCCTGTCCATCAGAATCTTAAAAGTGTCCAAAGTTGAGGAATCCACCACTTCCATGGGGAGATTATTTGAATAGTTGATTGTTCTCATTGTGAAAAGTTTTTTCTCTTGTGTCCAATCAGAATCTCCCCAGGAGTAACTTGTACCGATTTCCCCTTGTCTTTTCCATGTGACTCCTTGTAAAAAGGGAGTCTCCATCTTCTTTGTAGCTACCCTTTAAATACTGGTCTCCCCTAAGACTTCTTTTCTCAAGGTTGAACAAAGCCAGTTCTCTAAGCATTTTCTCATATGGCAGGCTTCCCAGTCCCTTGATCATCTTTGCAACCCTTCTCTGGACCCTCCCCAGCCTGTCCACGTCTCTTTTTGCATAGCGGGGACCAAAACTGAACACGGTAGTCCAGGTGTGGCCTGACAAGCGCTGAGTAGAGTAGGATAATGACTTCTTTATCTCTGCTGGTGATGTCCTTGTTGATGCAACTAAGCATCCTGTTGGCTTGCTTTGCCACAGCAGCACACTGTTCACTCATACTGAGCTTGTTGTCCACCAGGTCCCTTTCTATGGAGCTGCTCCCCAGATGAGTAGATCCCAGCCTGTGCTGTACTCCTGGATTATGTTTTCCCAAAGTGCAAGACCTGACAGTTGTCCTTCTTGAACTTCATAAGGTTCTTGTTAGCCCACTCTTCCAGCCTCTCCAGGTCTTCCTGTAGGTGACTCTCCCTTCTGAAGTGTCCACGTCCCCACTCAGTTTGGAGTGAACTTCATCAGGGTACACTTGATCCAGATCACTTACGAAGACATTAAACAGCATTGGGTTCAGTATCAATCCCTGGGGGACCCAGGTTGTGGCAGGTTGCCAGTTTGAAAAGGAGCTGTTTACCACTACCCTCTGGGTGCGACTTGTTAGCCAGACCCCCACCCACCGCACAGACCTTGTCTAAACTGTAACACATCAGTACACTTCATTAGCTTACACACTTTAAAGCTTTTCTTCCTTTTAAGCTCATACACGCTAGCAAATAAAATATACTAAATTTCCCATAGTTTTAGCCTATAGATGAGGTATTTTTTTCTACATGTAGGACAGAGGATAGTTGTAATGCAATTAATGGATGAATGATTATCATTCAATGAGAAAAGAAATAAGGATTCAAATAAAATTGCAGGAAAGAAACCACTATTTATTTTGCAGGAATGTCAAAAAATAGAACAAAAAAATAATCTCCCACTGCTGCAGTTATAAGGACTAAGAAAAAGCAGGCTGGCAGTACAGCCATTTTAAATATTGCTCTGATTGAGTAGCTGGATGATCAATTAGATGTACACAGACGGAATCACTATGATTGGTACAAGGTGTGAGGAAGGGAAGCAGAAGTGTGAAGGCAAGAAAGCAAATGAGAGACTTCTTTCACTGACTTAAACCACGTGACTCCCATTGCTTTGCATTCATGCTCCTGCTCATTAGCTTTGTGTGTATTTTGGAAAAAGTAGTATGAACTAGAAAGTAATGACAAATCCATTTTAAATTTGGGGAAATAAGTCAGATAAAGGTAAGTAACCTGAGCTTTCTGAATTCTGCCTGAATCTGAGAAACTCTTTCAAAGTCTTTGTCTCATCCTGTAAGCATTTTATTTCCTGAGCTTTTACCAGAAAAGCTCCCTGAATGCCTAAGTAGCCGCCTTCGCCATTCAAAAGTGCAAGATATTGGCAGTGTGAATCAGTGTCCTTCCTTTTTTTGGTATACAGGCCAGTGCACTCAGCATTCAAAGAATGGAACGGAAAGGGAGAAAAGTGTTTGTAGCCTATAGCCAGATGTTAACCAAGATGCTGTTCAGTGAGGGAGAAGATGAAGTCATGAATCCTTACAGGTTAAGAGGGAGGCTGAGCCTGGGTGTTTTCTGTATGTGAGGAGAGCAGTTTAACAGTCTTTTTCCAAGTTTTGAAGAAAGGAATACTCTTTGAATAAGGCTATTAGTACCTAACTCTGGGACCAGATTTTAGAATATGAATCTCAAGTGGAGTTAAGAGTACAGACCTTTGTAGAGAGGTAATTCTGGAGACATTTTTTACTTCTGTACTACTCCTTATTTTTATGGCACCATATTCTAGAGCTGTTGAATAACTTGAGTTAGCTAATTCTTCACAGATACTACACAATTTTTTTTGATACTCTTCAGACCATTGACTTGTCTTTGGGCCAAAGCCTTATAGCTGGTTACCGATACATTTGGAACAGAAGTATGTGTTCTGGATATAATTCTGCATCTTGTTTTAAAAAGAAGTTTGTTTCAAGGCAAAATTTAGAATCTAAATCCAATTCTGTAGTGTTCCTTTGAATTTCTAGAAATGGACTTTATCTAGCACTTAAGTTACTTGTATGTAAAGAAGTATCATTAGGAACTGGTCCCTGAAAGTCTGGCTTCCTTTCTCTTCAGTCTGACCTTGAATTTAAATGGTATTTTTCTCACAATCATATCTACAAGCAATTTATATTTTGTGAAGTTTAAGCTAGAAATCAGACCTTTGTTCCAAAGATATTCTAACAGATGCATCTGACTGTCTTAACTTAGCTAGACTCCAGCTGATTCCTTATGTCATTTCTAATGTGTCACTGAAATCCCCTGCAAGATGAAGGAAACAGCCGAGTGACAGCAATATCTGTGACAGTCAGTAGCCAG
This sequence comes from Stercorarius parasiticus, assembly GCA_013396915.1. Classification (NCBI taxonomy): domain Eukaryota; kingdom Metazoa; phylum Chordata; class Aves; order Charadriiformes; family Stercorariidae; genus Stercorarius; species Stercorarius parasiticus. The sequence goes on from VWZL01004134.1 coordinate 187,453, forward strand.
AAAACAGATGTCAGGTGAAACCTCTTCACTGTGTTTTCAGAAACTTCTAGCTGTGAAATGCATCTTCTGACTATGCTCATCCAATTCATGGCAACAGAACCTGTTCAAGGTTAAAAGGTACATATCTATAAGCCACAGTTTGTTCTTGGCTTTGGCTCTGTACAAGAGGCAAATACCAGATGCTACAGTCTTATGATGCTGTGCATGAAAAGCTAGCATGGCATAATAAGCAACAGTAAAAAGCAATTCATATTGCCACATCCAGAACAGAACCACCTTCATATCTCTGAGAGCTACAGCATCTGTTTCTCAGGTCAATGTTCAGTTTCATGTTTCCTTTTTGACAGTGAACAAACACTTTCCTACATTTAAGAGAAGAATTTTTTTTAATTATCTCTTTTAGAAATAGCTTTTCTAAAACTTATATAAAGCTAAAAACTAATGCAACCAAAGAAAGGACTAGTTAGGTCCTAGGACTTACCATTGATCAAGTTCAAGTCCATCATCCTTGGCAATACCCCCACAAAATCTGGTGGTTTAGAATTAGTTTTAGCTGATAAAGACAGAGTATGGAAGAAATGTCTGATTGCACTAGTCAATGTCTATCACAATTTAGTTGATGCATGAAGACCTTCAAGAAACTTTGTATCTTTAACAAATGTTAGATTCAGGCTTGAGACACTGTTGATAGTTAATTTCTGCGTGTTATAAAATTAAAAATGTCTGATGGCTGGTATTGCCTAGCAAATCAACCACTTGTCATTCTGTTTTAACACAGCCTTTAATGTCAAACTGTATCCTAGTTTTGTTTGTTAATGTGGAAATGCTTTCTCTGGTGATGTTACATGAACAATAAATGTTTAATAATCCCTTACTGTACTGATAAATGCTTTCTTCTGTGGTGTCATCTGCCAGGTTTTCCATGTATGGACTTCATATGTCAACACTGGATAGTCAAGGAATGGGGCCCTGCATGCATCCCCACAAGAGCTTTGTATCATCAGACACTATATTTGGCAACATATTTTGTAATTTTTTGAAGCACTGTAAATCTGTGTCCTTTCATTATATGTTCAAATCTCATGTATTACTGACTTTCATTGCATGCACTCTCTCTGTTTGGATATTGTATCCAAATCAATCATTTAGTGAAAAAGCGGGAGGAGATTTGGAATACTGGAGATGCTGCATGCTTGAAGATTTTAATTATGTTCACTTGTGTTTTATCAATTGTAGAAATATTGCTGGATGTTATTCTGCTACATTTATCTACAGTCAGGAGCTCCATCACTGATTCTCTTTTGACAAACATATTTTTCTGTGTGATGCACAGAATTGTAACAAAAATGTAAAACCTATTCTGCATGGAGACTGGAAGGGAATGTCTGGATGTAGAAGCAAGAGAAAGAAGGGAAGCACGGTTAAGAACAGCAGGGGGAGACAACACCTAGAGCAGCAGGTCATCAAGATCACAACATGTTGGCACATAACACTTTTAACGCTCATGGAAAAGCACAGGACTGCCTCCACGTGGTGAAAATCAAGGCGAGACTTCAGACGTAGGGTATTCTATCAGTGGAAATCGAAAGGACATAGCTGGAGCCCTCACCATCCCCTCTGTCCCTAAGAAAGAAAAAAATCCAAATGACTCTGAAAGGTAGGACAGGAAGGAAAGAAGACCGTGATCACTGTGAGCACCTCAAAGGTACAATAGGCATATCCAAATGCAGCACTGGAGCCATCCTAAGAAGAAGCTACAAAATGCAAACTGGACTAGGGTGGTCAACAACTATGCCATTGCAAGGAATCCCAGCCAGAGTTCTTGGAGATGTGTGTACTGGTGCTTGTGAGCCTAGGTAAGTGAGTGTGAAAGGAATCAGTCTTCTTTTTAAGATCCACTTCCTTTCTACAGGGTCATTTTTCTCAATTTGTTGGTGGAAAATGGGAGGTGTCGAGAAGTGTGTGGTAGAACTTGATGACTGTTTTCAGGGGGTAAAACCCATTTGAGTCCTTATAGCTTCTTAGCTCTTGTTAGGAACAGCAGTGTGGTCTACAAGCTGAGGGCTGCTCCTAGCTGGAAGACAAAGATCTATGATACGAATGGAGAACAGTAATTTAGATTATCTCTATGTTCACTGTAAACACCATTAAAAACAGACCCCTTGAAATATAGCAAAGGCATTATACTTTGCATTATAGTCTCTTTGCTTCCATTTTAAACTGAAGACTTTGTTTTATACATTACTTAGGTACTATTATAAGAAGACTGAGTTTAGCAACTTCTCACTCTTTTTAGACATTAACCTTATGCAAAGAAAGCAGCTTGACTGTCCTTTTTGAATTGTTATCCCATGAAAAACTGTGTGTGGGAGTTGGTAATCTATTGAGAAAAATCTATTGCTGATATCCTCAGCCCTTCAGTGTGTAGTTGTCAGTTTTGCACAATCACTACACTATTTTTTTTTCTGGCCTCTTGTATTTTAGCTGTTGTAAATCTCTTCATTTTTATCTTTCATCTTCAGAACTTCATGTTTTATTTCTCTAATTCTGAGTAATATTTTGCCATTGACACACCATGTAGTCATTTATTATTATAGTCATTACTATAAATAACTTTCCAATTTCAGCATGGCAGGCCTGTGGAGATGCATCCCTTGCAATTACACATTTCGTATAGAGAGATAGCTGTCCCTCTCAGGCAAAATGTACAAAAGATTCTAATATAAATATAATGCGATACACATTTTAATTTGTCTTTGAGCTCAATAGGGGTCTTCATCCCACACCCTTTATGTAAAAAGCAACGGTACCAGACAGTTTAATCACTTATAAAAGATGATAGCCTGGCATGCATACTTATCTCAGACTAGGCAGCTGAATGCAGTTAAGCAGCAAAAGAGTGGGATGGGCATGGTTAGAGAGTGCTATTTGGTATTTTACCTGACGTACTTTCCAAGGATATTGATCCTAATCTCTCAGGGCTGGAAGTCTCCTTCACTTCAGTGAAATAATGCCTTTTGCCTCAAACTCTCTCCAGATTAGGGGTCAGGGAGCATCACGCACCTCTTCAAACCATGCTAGGAAGACAGCTATATATATAACCGCCAGACCTGGAGCACAGCTCAGAGTACAAATAACTGAATTCATGCAGAGCAGAAGCAGAAACTCTGCTGAAGGTGTTCGAATTGCACAGCAATGGTAGTGCAACACCACAGGAAACTGGAGCAACGATCCTGGCACAGCAAAGGTTTGACCCTAGAGCAGGTCCAGAGAGAGAATGCAGCTTGCCAGATCTAGGGCTGTAGGGAATGAATGTTTGGGGCCCCTCTCCATGGGTGGAGGAGGCAATGAGGGTGTCCTTGCCTGCAGAAAGTGTGCACTGGCTGAGGGGCTGTTATCAGGTGAAGGGGCTGTGGGTGGAGGTGAACGGACTGTAAAGCATGAGGGAAGGTGAAGGACTGACAGGATCTTCACTGAGGCCCTACATAGACAAGACTGAAACCCCAGCTGCACAGGTGGAGGTGGCAGCCAGTGATTCTGCTCAACTGAGTGGCAAGTTGTAAGGCTGGGGCTTGGGACTTGTGGCACCAAGAAGATATCTCTTGCCTTGCAGATTTGAAATTGCAGAGCATGTACAGTGTCCTGGTAGCAGTCAAGGGGCAGAAAGTCATGTCTGGGAATGTATCAGAGACAACTATGAGCTTGAAGCATGCGTCTGCATCAAGAGGAAGCAGCAGGAGATAGCAGTGAGCAAACTCCTTGCAAAAGGCAGAAATCCATGTCTACTGATGTGACTTCCCCAAAGGGGGTTTGTTGCTTGCCAGGGACTCAGATGTGGGATGTTACAGAGAGACTGAAATTTGTCCAGTACTTCCTATTCCAGTCCACATGGACACCAAGGATGCTGTTAGAAGGAGATCTTGGGTGTATCAAGAGTGCCTATGCTGCTCTGAGAGCAAGAGTCAGGGACATCAGGAACCCTGGTGGTGCCTCATGATCCTGTCAGTTTGAGAAGAAACAGGTGGATGCTGTGAGCTTTTTACAGTCATTGTTGTCAACAGGGTTCTGCCTCTTTGGGGATCCACGACTGCTGAGGAGAGACAGGATCCGCCTGTCAAAGTCGGGCAGGAGTGTCTTTGTTAACAGGATGACCAATCTGGTGCGGAGAGCTTTAAACAAGGAATGATGGCAGAGGGCGAATACAACAAGCAGTTAAGTGTGGTAGCAATGAATGGAATATCAAGTAGAGTAATAGGAACCAGAGACACCTAAGGAAAGAAAGGGTGATAAGACACCAGCCTTAAGTGTGAGCACAAAAATGCATACAGCCTAAGAAACAAGCAGGAGGAGCAAAAGCTCCATATGCAGTCACAGAACTACAGTGTTGTTGGAATAACTGAGATGCGTGAGGACAGCTTGCACAAATGGAGTACTTCAGTACTACAGATCTCCTGAGGTCCATTTCAACCTGAATTATTCTGTGATTCAAATTACTCTACCCAATAAACTGGAGCTTCTGGATGGCATTTCCTGTCATCTGTGTTCTGCTAGCAGACGTCACCAGCAGAGCAGTGATCACCATTTTGTTGTTCTGAAGATTATTTTGCATTAGGGATGTGATGAATCCACTTTATTTGGATGATCAAAAGAAATACTGAAAAGCTGTTCTTTGACAAATATGTATATGAATAATTAATATTCTCAGGATGCTAAAATGTGCTACAGCAGGGAGATTTGGCAGGCAGCTAACAGATTATAATGGCTAATGCTGCTGACTTGGTAGCCGGAACAGGGATCTGTGATAAATGTAGGCACTAACAATACATTCATTTGGCAACTAATGAAATACTTTCAATTACTTCATTAATATACGAAGAGCCGTCAATTGTTCTTTTTCGCCTTTAAGTTTCAACTCAGATTTCATTGCAAGTCTTGCTGTATTTAAGGATTTACTTAGTCTTCCCTTCTGGAAACAACTATGTAATGAGCAAACAAAACCCCACTCCTGTATCTGCTTTTATTCTAGCAAAAGTACATACTGTGGCTCATGGATAAAATACACTGGAATTTACAATACTCACTGATTACAAAGCTAAACAAAACAAAGGAAGACATTTCTTTACACTGTGTCTTGCAAACTTCTGTTTTTGAAAACTTACCATAGTGGGTATTCACAACTAGAACACTGTTTTTCTTTGAAAAGACATGGAAGAGAGTAAGGAAAATCAGTATTTCATTCTTTTCTAGAAAATTATCAGAAGTGAAGTCTTAACACTTCTCTAGACAATGGGTATATTGCTTGCTGTCTTTCTCCACAGCTTCAAAGATTTGCTTTATAAACCGTAATTTATTTTCTTCCTTTCAGATCCACCAGCATTTACACTAGCAAGCTTTTCTCTGAAATAACAAATTCCTTTAAAAGTCAGAGCTGAGAATCACTGGGACTTGAAAAAAAACATAGAATACCATAAGGTTCACGTAGAACTGATATTGGCAGCGCTGATTTTCATTTTGTAGCCATGTTTACATTTCAATACTGATCTAAGGAGCTGAGTAAGTGCACAAAATTCTTTATGAAATATTATTGATTGAAAAGACTTAAACTTATATTAAAAAATGGAGCTCTGTTCAAATTAAAGGATGTATTGATGTCTTAAGCTTCAGAATAGGAATCTGAAGCTTGTGGCTTGTCTACAGCTTGTAATGAAAACTTAAGCAGGTCTTAAGGTGTTTAAATTTCTATCTATACTTTCATACAATGTAGTTTTAAAATCTAGAATGTTTTACTCCACCAGGTTATTGAATGTTATGCATGTGTACAGTGTAGTTAACTAAACCCAAGATTGTCAATTGACTAGTCATTTGATGTATCTTTCTGTTTTGCATTTTTAATTTGGCAGATTTTTTTTGAGACAGATTTTCTTTACTGACAGTTTCTTTACTGACATCTGCTAAATACCCTTATTCATTTCTGAAATGTCTACTACATTATTTGGGTGATATTGTTATTCTCCTGTCTAATGTAAAAGAGACTGCATTCTTTTCAGATGTGGAATTAACAATGGCTTGTTTACTTACTTACACACATTTTGTGCAGAATTAAGTACTCTTAAAGGCAATATTCCAGCTGTCTTGGAATTGGTTCGGTTATTGCAATGCTTTTATAATTTCTTTTTGGAAATCTAAATTGTTCATTTTAAAAGAATTTTCATTTCTTAAACAATTATTTAAAATGTAAATACATGTATAAAACCATATATGCATTAGTGCACTTGAGTTTCAACTTGCTGTAACCTGGCAGTCGATGCACAGGCTTTTCCATAGATAGCATGCACATTTTCAAGATTGCTAGATATACGAATTGGCAAAATGTTCAGCACTAGCTTTAACATTTAAGAGAAGCATTGCATGACTAATGAGACTAGAGGAACAGTGCTAAAAGTAGAGATTAGCACCGAGGGAGACAGAAGAGAGACGTTTCTTGGCAACAGGACCAGAATCAGTGGTATGTTAGCTGGAATTTCTGCAGATGAAACTTCCTAGGTACACTTTCAGCTGTCTGTTGAAGGTAAAACAGGATTTGTTTATATTTTGTAGCTAAGTTATTGGCAAATTCAGCATGTTTTACAACTTTAATTCTTTCTCATTTGGAAATCAGTCCTACAAAACCATGGACTTTCTGTTGTTCATCAAAGGACAAATAATAGTATGGACACAATCCACTCAAATAACTGATTTTGCTGAACTGTGACTGAATGGTTTTAGAAAAAAAAAGTGCTATTTATTGTCTTTCTAGTCCTTATGGTATATACACAGATTTGAAATTGTGGAGATTTTATATTTAGTATAAAGGAGGATTAGTTTTGTGCTCTTTGTCCTTTTCTCCAGAAAAACTTTTTTAAGTGGTAAACTAATAGGATTAAAATATTATACCTTTTGAGTGCCAGTGCAGCACTGGGAAGTTCTTGAACACATCTAGCCTCACAAAGACTAGAGGGAAGTCTACAAAACCTGGATTATATACTGCATTTTCATGCCAGGAAAAACCTCAGGACAAAACCAATCATGAGAGATTTGATGAATATGGATGCAATGTAAGTATTTTTTTCAAAATCCTAATATTCAGAAAAGAATGTACTGAATTTTAATTTGATTTAAAAAAAAATCTGAGTGGATAAGAACAGTTATTTTTGAGAAAAAATATATTTATCAACTCCTCTGTTTTTGTAGAATCTGAGACGTCTGAGCATCCTTTCATACTTCATATTCCCAAGCAATCCTATGGTAGCAGGACCAAGGAAAATCAAACTTTTGTGACATTTCAAAAACAGAAAAGCGGAGGGAGGGAACCCTCCCAAAATTACTGTTAAATAAACGCCAACCTCTTATGGTTTCCTTCTTTATATAGTACAGCATAAAAAAGCCTCTTGACATATCACTTCTTCAGAGAAGTATCTAGAAATGAGCAAAGAAGAATCAAAATTAGTTGGTGTTGCCATTACAGCTCTGAAAACTGATTCAGTTCACACTACTTGCAAGAAAATGTGTACCAAATTAGTATGTAACCAGTTGTAATTTCAATCAATTTAATCAATCTCTCAAGATAACAATTCTGCTTAAAAATCAGTTTCACCTGCTAGGGTCATTAATGAGGTGAATCTCATCACTATTCATTAGATATGATTCACCATATTCCATAAGAACCCTTATAACATTAAATGGGTGATTAGACTTCAGTGGAAGATATTACCTGTGGAAGAATCATTATAATTCGTTTTCCATTCTATCTCTTCATTATGTCTTCTGTCCACTGATATATCTGTGAGGATACCCTCCTTGTTAATTCCTTTTCCATTGTACAATGCATACAGTATGCTGAAAGGAACACTATTCCAAACCAGTGAAAAAAACCCAATAAAATCTTTTTCTCCTCATTAACCAAGACTAAAAAAAACCCAACCCAAACAACCAAACACAGCCCCCCTCCCCATGCCCCCAAAACTTAAGCAGCCTTTGTTCTACTACTACAAACCTAATCATATATCCAGTGTCAATGGACATATCTAATCCCAATGATTCACCGATAACTTTAACCTTTTTGAAAACGCTATCATGAAACAGATATTTAGGCATAATGAGGCTTTCTCAGTTATCCTTTGAGTTCGTAATACTTTACTTAACACTCATGACAGATCAGTAAAGCCATACAGAGGTAATAATTTAGTGCTCTGAGAACATCACCTTCTCTTAGACATAAAATAGGCGGTACAGATGAAGGACTACCCTATGTGTTAAGTAAATATTTCCAAGTATTTTTATAGAAATCCAATGCTGAAATCAATTAAATTTTTAAAGCACTCCAGATTCTCATTTTTTGCATTTGGACTGTCTCCAAAAGAAACAAGGTCCAGATACTGATCACAGCATACAAATACCAGATCTGTGTATACAGCAGCAGCATCTTCTACTGCTGCATTTTTACTGTGATGCTTCAGAGAAAATAGCTCTAAAGAAATATATTCTTAATTTGTGGAACAAAAATATCCCTGAAGCATCAAGTTGTCATGGTTGATGGATGAAATGATGGTAGAGCGAAAGAATGATGCTTTAGTTCATTCACCTTCTTTGAAATTGGAAGCAGAAAATTTCTTAGATCGTATGGGAATCAATGTTAGTTGGGAAATTATTCTGGAAATTAATTGTGGTATTTGATTCCTACCATGTTTTTCTATCACAGATATTATCTTACATAGTGTTTAGAATGAACATGCTGAAAAAACAAGGGAAGCAAAGATCCAATTTGCATTTTGACACTGAAGTCATTGATGTCGTTAATAATCTTAAGTTTCAATTTCAGGGCTTCATGCGTAAACAAATATAGTGCTGAAACTTTGGAGTTTTAAAGTCTGATTTGCTCTTGATTTGACCATATCTAGATTTGAATATATCTGCAAGATTCAAATATGTAAAATGCTGTTACCGATACACCATGGGAGTGATTGATGGGCTTTATCCATCTTTTTTTTTAAAACCCACATGAAATTATACATTTGTTTCAGTTCAGTGAGAGTAGAGTTCTGTATCATGGTATCTTTAGTACTATAGTAACTCTCAGAGTAACAACTAAATGCACACTAAAAACTAAAAGATTTGTTCCATTTCTGAAATCACAGTAAAAGCAATTTGAGATTTTTATTTATTGCACATATTAAAATTGTTCAATGAGAAAATATAACATGTCACTGGAACTATCAATATATTTAGGAAACAGTCTTGTGAAAAATTATAGTAAAACATTCTGTCAAATGAAACATAAGTTCATTTTCAGGTGTTCCAGCTGTTTGCTGAAGTGGCCAAAATCATCATCCGAATGCTTCACCACTGCAGAATATTTTTGACAAAGAGCCACAGTGAATTATGTCTCATCCCTCATGCAGGGATGAAACGAGGAAAGCCAAGGCTGCCTTGGAATTAAACCTGGCAAGGGATGTCAAGCTCAACAGGAAGAGCTTCTACAAGTATATTGCAGGCAAAAGGAAGACCAGGGAAATTGTGGGCCCACTCTTGAATCAGACAGGAGCCATGGTGACGGAGGATGTGGAGAAGGCAGAGTTACTGGATGCCTTCTTTGCTTCGGTCTTTACTGCTCGGCCCAGCCCTCAGGAGTCCCAGGCTTTGGAGAAAGTAATGGGGAAAGAGGAAGACTTCCCCTGGGATGAGGAAGATCAAATCAGTTAGGTCAATTAGATATTCACAAGTCCATGGGCCCCGATGGGATGCACCCGAGGGTGCTGAGGGAGCTGGCGGAAGTCATTGCTGGGCTGCTCTCCATCATCTTTGAAAGGTCCCAGAGAACAGGCGAGGTGCCTGAGGAGTGGAGGAAAGCCAATGTCCCTCCAGTCTTCAAAAAAGGCAAGAAGGAGGAGCCAGGGAACTACAGGCCGGTCAGCCTCACCTCCATCCCTGGAAAGATGATGGAACAGCTCCTTCTGGGCATCATCTCAAGGCATGTGGAGGAAAAGAAAGCTATCAGAAGTACTCAGCATGGATTCACCAAGGGGAAATCATGTCTGACTAATCTGATAGCCTTCTATGATGGCATGACTGGATGGATAGATGAGGGGAGGGCGGTAGATGTGGTCTGCCTTGACTTAAGCAAGGCGTTCGACACGGTCTCCCACAGCATCCTCACGGGGAAGCTTAGGAAGAGTGGGTTAGGTGAATGGACAGTATAGTGGATAGATAACTGGTTGAAAGACAGAGCTCAGAGGGTCGTGATTAGGGGCACAGAGTCTAGTTGGAGGGCAGTGACGAGTGGTGTTCCCCAGGGGTCAGTACTGGGTCCAGTCCTCTTCAATATATTCATCAATGACCTGGATGAAGGGACAGAGTGCACCCTCAGCA